>WAAG01025493.1:167096-204901 GCA_013390105.1 Tichodroma muraria
ACCTGGTGCTGATATGAGGACACCTGGGGCTGATGTCTCAGCTACCAGCACTGACCATCTGCAGAAATCGCAGACCAGGGCCCGAATAAAGACTGATAAGGAGAAGTTAATTAAGACCACAGGCGAGAAACACGCACGCTCTAAAAAGGCGGGACTGAGGAGTGACCATGTAAAACGGTTCCTGGAAAAGTTGGAATATGCACGTAAATCTGTGAATATGCAACAGGCTGGTGAGTTTAAGGGGGTGTTTCTGAAACAGCAGGGGTGCTCTTGGCTGAATACCAAGCACCCGGCGCTAAAAACTTTGCTTTATTATCTCTTACTGTCTTTTATTAAACTATTTTTTTTTCTTTTTTTTTCTTTTTTTTTTTTAGTTTTCCCAGGAAAGCGAACCGTGTTTTTCACACGGGGGAGGACTGACGCAGCAGAGCTGTCCTGTCCCTTTCCCCTCCGTGCTGAGCCTCTGCGGGACGAACTGAAGGCAGGGGGTGAAGCCTGAATTCCTGCCCCACTGGTGCCAACGCAGCTCTGCCCTCCCCGGGTGTGGCACCAGAGCTCCGGTGCCTTCCCGGCGCCGCTGAGCCGGAGCTGAGCCGGAGCTGAGCCGGAGCTGAGCCGGAGCTGAGCCGGAGCTGAGCAGCCCCTGCTGCCCCTGCCGGGGTGGCTGCTGTCGCCGGGGCCAGGGCATGTCGCCGGCTGTGCAGGGGTGCCGCTGCTCTGCTCTCCCCGCTGCGGGAGCAGGGCTCTGCAGCTTCCCGCCCCTGCACCTTTCCCGGGGGGCTGGGGGGCACAGGTGGGATGTGCAGGGCAGTAGCAAGGGAGGAGGAGGGAAGAGACCCTGTGAGGGAGCCATTAGAGAAGGGTAGAGTGGTTTGGGTTGGAAGGGACCGTAAAGATCTTCTCGTTCCACCCCTTCCACTCATTCCGTTCTCATTCCACACCTTCCACTAGCCCACGTGGTCCAGAGCTCCATTCACCCCAGCCTTGGACACTTCCAGGGATCCAGGGACAGCCACAGCTGCTCTGGGCACCCTGTGCCAGGGCCTGCCCACCCTCACAGGGAAGAATTTCTTCTCAAAATCCCATCTAACCCTTCCTCCACTGTTAATATGAAGCCATTCCCCCCTGTCCTGTCCCTCCAGGCTCTTCTAAAGCCTCTCTCCATCTTCCTTGCAGCTCCTTCAGGCCCTGCGAGGCCACAATTGTGTCACCCCGAAGCTGCTCCTCTCCAGGCTGAACAATCCCAGCTCTCTCAGCAGAGCTGCTCCATCCCTCTGATCCCCCTGGTGCCTCCTCTGGGCTCTCCCCAGCAGCCCAGCTCCTCCCTGTGCTGGGCCAGCAGGTCCGGCGCAAGGAGAAGGGGCAGTGAGAGGTGCTGAGGAGCACAGGGGACGTGCAGGCTCCAGGTGGGGGGCACAGCTCCTTTTGGCCGGGGCCCAGGGGGTGACTGGGGACACCTGTGGGAGCAGGGTTGTTGGTGACCCTCCCGTTTCCAGGCTGGGAGCTGGGGGATCCAGGTGGTGGAACAGCAAGGAAGCCAAGCCCATCCTGTCCTCCCTGCAGGACTCCTGCAGCGCTCAGGCTGCAGCACCACGGGCAAAGGCAGGCAAGGGCACGGGGACCTTCATTCCAGCACCAACCTGAACCTCCCGGGCATGGAAACACAGCTGGGAGAGCAGTGAACACAAAGGATGATCAGATCCAAAAGTCTGAGGTACCACTCAGGGCAGACAAACTGGCACAGGGCTCTTTGCCCCGGGGGAAGGAGCAGACGAGGACGAGGATGAAGGAAAATGCTCCTCTCAGCCAAGAATTTAATTACATGCCATCTTTTGAGCCTGTCCCATGCCCTGCACCCCCAGGGGCTTGCTGATTTCTTTCCTAGTTGAAACTAATCCCAACCACTTTGTTTGGATGGTTTAACTCCTTGGCTGGCCCAGATGCCTCGCTGCTCCTGCCAAGAGGCTGCTGCATTCTAAAATTCATGTTCATGACAGAAGAATCCTGGTGATACAGAAGATTTTTCTCAATAGACAAGAGCAGTTGGGAAATAAGGAGGACCCACCAACAGAAAAGAGCAGTGACAGATGGATTGCAGGGCTGGAGGGTGGCCTGTCCATGGATGTCTCTTTTTCCAGAGGGCAAATACTGTTGTAAAACAGAAAGTCACGTCCAGGGGGTTTCCCTCCCTTTCCTGGGGATTTGTTCTCATCCTTGCACAGCTGAGCACCTGCCAGCAGTGCCAGCCTGCCTGTGGCAGCACGAAGGGTGGCTGTGGGGAGCCAGGGATGTGGGTAGAGATGCAGCATAACCTTTGCTATGAGAGCAGACCAGGGAGATCTTCGGTGGTGCCTCAGAGGCCACAGTCCGGGGCTGTCCCCAGGGAAGGCCAGGGAATTCCAGCTCCTTTGCTGCTGCCTGTGGGAACGCAGGTGATCCCAGGTGGCTCAGAGGGCCTCACTCCTCACAGGGACATTGCTTTTGTGCAGGTCCTGTCCTCACTGCAAACTCGGCGCGACTGCACCTTTGTCCTTGCTTTGGGTTAAAATGCAGAAACTTCAGCTCTGCCCAAAGAAAGGAACCACCTGGGGAATTTTTCTTTGGGTTCCATTAGTGAGCTCTTCCCGAGCGATGTTTTGGGTGGATTAGCTCCCAGCTAATGTCCTGATTGGTGTGAACTGGCTCCTCTGGCCCTCCCAACTTGGTCCTGGCTGTCCCTACATTCATCCTCTGCCCAGGCAGTGCAGAGTTTTCATTACAGTTCTGGCTTGAGCTCCAGGTTTTGCTGGAATATGGGAAGGGAGACACCAAAACTGATATCCATGGGCCAGGGAACACATGTGACCTCTGCACTTGTCACAGCTGCTTGGACAAGAGGCTGCTGTTTGCTTCATAACTGTGGCAATCCCCTGCACAGGTGGCCAAAGCCTTCCACCAGCACAGGAAAGAATAATTGGATAGTCCCTTTTTAAAACTGTACGTAACCAACCATATCAAATTTATCACTAAATGTCACATTTTATCATAATCTAATCGCCAGAGAGCAAGAAAAATGAGCAGACTTGTCTCCATCAATAAACAAATGATTACTCAGGCAATAACCACATTTATTTTCCTTATTTCTGTAAATGTTTGAAGTCTTATGAAGACGCTCTGGAGAAAGGATTATTATTTATTTTGGCATCCAGACAGTTCAGTGACAGGAGGCTTAGAAAAGCTGAAGATGTTGATTTAGAAAGGATCCTAAAAGTCTTACTCATTTTCATTCTGCAGGAGGAATCTGGGACATCAGATTATTTATCAGATTAAAAATGCTGATTATTTATCAGATTAAAAACTCACTGCCTTTTCCATCTTCTAGCACGCAAGTCCTGTGCAGAATGACATCCCTGGAAATCAGGGAAGAGGAAAGAGCCAAAATTTCTACTTCAGCTTTTCTTTTTAAGATCACACAGCTTTTCCCCTGCCAACTGGCCCTTCTTTCCACCTGCCATTTTTGGAAGTTACGTTGCATCAAATGCTGATGTTGCCAAAGGCAACCCCTCCACTCACAGCAGGAAAAATAGATTTGATGGGCATCAGGAGAATAAATTGAAAATGATAAATTATGGCCTCAAGTCTTTGGGATGTTCTAACATGAGGAAAGTCCCAGCTTGTCCCCAGGGGGTGACAAAGTGCAGCTCTGGTGCCTGAGCAGATCTAAGGCCACTGTGGCACCTGCCCTGTGGAATTTCACACCCCATGTCCACAGCCAAGGCTGTCTGAGCCTCTTATGGGAAAATAGAGATGTCAGGGAAGGAAAAGCATTTTCCCTGTGATCCGTGTGCCCTCGGGGCCATTCCTCACACCCCCAGCATCAGGCAGCTCCGGGGGCGTGAGGAGGAAGCGTTTGAGGAAAGATTTTGTGGCAAAAAGAGCAATTCATCGGCTGGGCTGAGCGACAGGGGAGAAGGACTCGTTTTTCTGTCTCAGGTGGAGACACCAGTGACAGCAGTCCAGGGAAAATTGGCCAAATTTGGCTACCAGAGTGCTGGCAGGGCATTTCTGGTTCATCAGAGAGTCAGGGAATGGCTGGGGTTGGAAGGGACCTTAAAGATTATTTTTCTCTTTACCAGGCTGAGAGCATTTCCCCTCCATTTCCTTGGAAACCCAGGGGAAGCCCCACGAGCCAGGAGCTCCTCACCCAGCTCCACCGTGTGTTCAGGGTGACAGACTGGAACCCCTGAGCAGGAACAGCTGCAAGGCTTCCTTCTCCCTTCACAAATTCTCTCTCTCCTGCCCTGAATTTCGAAGCCTCTCTAGACACAAGACCCCAGCCTTAGTGATGGCGAAGAGCCAAAATGACTCCTCCCTGCCCCTGCTCTATTTTTTTCCTGTTTCAAATCAATGAAGTTCTTAGCAACAAAAAAATCTTCGTTTCAGTGCTGCTCTGACATAACAAGACTGTTCTGTGTATCTCCTCCTAAGGTTTTCTGTCATTTTGTGTGACTCTGGTTTTCCTGGAAGCACTTGAGCTGGAATATAGAGCCATTTGTCCTTAAAAAAAAGGTTAAACTAGGACTGAGGGAAATCGAAATCTGGGGCTAGAACAGGGTCTAGATTCATGGCTTGGATCTGTAGCTGCTGGGGATCTTTGAAAATGACCTTTAACCCCCTTAAAACATCCATTTTAAAGCTTCTGGTACCTGACATTTCTGTGATAACATCACTGCAAAATTTCTTCTACACAGCTGCTGCCTGCTCATGGGGTCTTGGTGACCTAAATGCTGTTTCTGTGCAGCACTGGCCTGCAAACAAAAAATGCTCTGGATTATTTTACACTTCCTACAGCCCAGCTGGTGGGAAGAGGGGAAGGGGAAAAAGCAGAGGCTGCACCTCACCTGAGCCAGCAGAACCAAGACCAAGAGGGTTTCTGTTTTCCTCTTTTTCATCCCTTCGTGCAAAATGAGCTGAATGTCCATTTGATCTTCCCAGGGAACGGTGCTTTTTAAAAAGGCAGACAGTGCTTTCTTCTTGCCTTTTTCAATTAAGTTTACAACTATTTTCTACTGCATTTACAAACTACTTCAAAAGCTGTCTTGGAATTCATTCACCCCAGAGTCGTTTGGCTGTAGTACAAACCAAGAAATCAAGAAAAAAAAAGTGCAGTGAAAAAATAATTAAAAAAACCTCTGACAACTTGCAGGTTAATAAGATTTCAGATGGTAGAAAAAAGCAATAGCTCAGAGCTGCTGTGTGAGAGGCTTTGGGCCTATTTATTTCTGTTCTCTCCCTTTTTGTTTTAATGCATCAGAGCTGAAATAGCCCTGGAAGAATTTACAGCCCTTTTGGTTTGCTGAGTCTTTAATGGCCCAAGTGGTCCTGTGATCTGTTAATCACCTCGTGGCAGGAAAAGCTCTCTAGGGCTGCTTCCCTACAAGAATTCCTTGTCAGGATCAGATTGGATCTGGGGTCCTCTTTTCTGTGTGGGGTTGAGAAAAATCCTCTGCCCCTGCCAGGTTTCACTCAGCCCTTTGCAGGGTGAGATTCTGGGTGAAGAAAATGACCAAAGCAACCCATTAGAGAAATCCTTCCTTATCCACCTTGAAAGGTGCGGGAGAATGGGTCACATTTTGCATCCCATTTTTGACATTCCGACCCGTTCTCCTTTTCCCTCTTTTAGGACAGTTCTGGTGCTTGGCTCTGCAGGGCTGAGCAGCCTGGAACAGCTGAGCTGAGGCAGTAAAAGCTCAGCCTGTTCCTCCCTAACCCAGAGGGATTGTCAAGAGCACAGGGAGGTTTGGGATGAGGGGTTTTTCCATAATGGACAGCCCTGGTCAGGGACACTGAAAATGTGAGGGGCTGGAGCATGTCCAGGGCAGGGAACTGAGCTGGGAAGGGGCTGGAGCAGCTGAGGGAGCTGGGAAGGGGCTCAGCCTGGAGCACAGGAGGCTCAGGGGGCCCTTCTGGCTCTGCCCAGCTCCTGCCAGGAGGGGACAGCCGGGGGGTCGGGCTCTGCTGCCAGGAACAGGGACAGGAGGAGAGGGAACGGCCTCGGGCTGGGCCAGGGGAGGATCAGGGTGGACAGCAGCAGGAATTTCCCCATGGAAAGGGTGCTCAGGCCTTGGAACTGCCCAGGGAGGTTTGGATGCCCATCCCTGGAGGTGTCCAAGGAATTCCTGGAGGTGGCACTCTCCCACCCCAGTCTAAGGTCCTGTTCATCCCTCTCCATCAACGGCGTTAAATGGGAGAGACAAGAGGTTGTTTGGGGCATCCCCAAACATTTCAGAGAAGCACAAATGCTTTTTAGATACCCTGGATCTCATCCTGGTATTTATCAGGGCTCACACAGACTCGGCGAGGCAGAACAGGCTGGAACAAAAGGCAGCCACCAAAAAAACCCAAAACTCTCTCTTTTTCCTAACCCCCCGCTGGGAGTGGGTGGAAGCGCTAAACTTCCCGGCACTCGGAAAAAAGGGAGAACGGTGATGTGAAAAGGAGAGTGTCAAAGAAACATCCTCCATCCCCAGCTCCTCCCCCGACTTTGTACCCCCTTCCACCGCCTCCTCCCGCAGTGGAATCGCTGAGAACTTTCAGACTTCAAAAAAAAAAATTAGATAAAAAATGAGCTGTTCGTCTAAAAAAGAAGGGGGAAAAGAAGTAGTGGGAGGTTTTCCCGCAGAATTTCCTACAAGTGCTGGGGCTGCACATCCTGGTTTGCCATGGCAAACAGGAGGAAGAGAAGGCTCCATAAACCTGGAATTTTCACAACTGAGTTTGAGAGCCCCGTGGCTGCAGCAAACAGAGCAAGGTCAGGGGAGATGTGTCATTTCCGGCCTCATCAGCAATCCTTTCAGTGCATTTTCCTTCTGGAATGCCAGAGGTTTGACCTTGAACATTAATACAATTAATTTGGGATCAAAGTGTTTGCTCTGCTACCTTGTGTTGGTACTTTCACAAAATGCAGGTGCTGAGAGCAGAGAATAAAACGACTTTAATGAACAGGAGGAATAATTGCTCTTTATTCTAAACCTCTCTAAGTTAAATCACTTCCTTTCAGTTTTCTTAGCTCTCGAGTAGGAAGATGGCAGAAAATGGACAAAACTATTACAGAGAGTTATAGGTGGCATAAAGGGACCTTGGAGGACAGAAATGATGGGACTGTATTTGGAAAATAAATCTGAGTGCAGCCCAGTTTGGGCTTACATTATAATTTGCAAAAGCTGCAGGTGACTGCAGGAATACAGACAGGGGAAAAAATCAATGGTGTGAATTATTAAAAACCAGAGGGCCCATTCCTCCACTAATACGAATTCATTTGGTCCTCAGCATCACCAGGATACACAGAGAACTACAAGGGGTGAGACAATTTTGAAGGGGAATACAAGAATGAGACAAGAAAAAGCCTCATTGTAATTTTGGGTGAGCACAGAATTCGTTAGCAGGGGAGCTGGGAGTAAATCATCCTGACTCTTACAACAAGCTGAAAATTTCCTTCAGCCACTCTGCTTCATCACAGACGTTGTGTGTGGCATAAAAAACAAATTTGAAAAATGTTTTATAAAACTAAAATTAAATCCTTTGCGCAATTTGCCACTTAAGCCTGCAGAAATGTTTCTCAGCATCAGGCAGGAGCCAAAGAAAAGCATTTGAAACACCTGGAATTACTTAAAAATAGTAGTTCTATATCTGAAAATCAGGCAGGAAGAGATCTGGGGGGTTTCAGTCAATGGAGGATTTTCTGCTGATCTCAACACACCAAGAGCTGCCCTCTGGGAACGTTCCCCAGGTGGGGACCTGGCAGAGTGGTAGAGGAGCTCCTCAGGAAGCTGAGACTGTCCCCTTCCCACTGGGGTGGAGATTCAGGGATGCTCTTTCCAAAGGGTTCAGCTCCCCCTTGGCATCAGGACTGATGTGGCTGGTAAGGACCTGAACATTTTCAGGGGAGAAACTATTTACAAGGGATGGAGGGACAGGACAAGGGGAATGACTTCAAAGTGACAGAGAGTAGGGTTAGATGGGATATTGGGATGAAATTGTTCCCTGTGAGGGTGGGCAGGCCCTGGCACAGGTGCCCAGAGCAGCTGTGGCTGCCCCTGGATCCCTGGAAGTGCCCAAGGCCAGGTTGGACAGGGCTTGGAGCAGCCTGGGGCAGTGGAAGGTGTCCCTGGAGGGTGGCACTGGATGAGCTTTAAAGTCCCTTCCAACCCAACCCATCCTGGCATCTCTGAAATGATGGCACTTGCAGAATGGGGCACTCCTGCCCCACAGGCCACGGGGACCCAGAGGGGAGGGACTGGACCCTGCTTTCCATAAAACTCTTGGTGAGAAAAAACTCTTAAACTCACAAAACCCTTCACCTTCAAACACAGGGAGCTCCCCAGGAGCTGCCAGGCTGGGCTCGGATCAGAAAGCAGCTCTGAGCATCCCCAAAATCCCCTGGGCAGCAGCACTGCCCTGCCCGGGCCTCCACCCAGCCCTTGGGCTGCAGAGGGGTTTGGAGCTGGGGTTAGCTCAGGATGAGCTGGGGTTACTTTGGGATGAGCTAGGGTTAGTTCGGGATGAGCTGGGGTTAGTTCAGGATGAGCTGGGGTAACTTTGGGATGAGCTGGGGTTACTTTGGGATGAGCTGGGGTTAGTTCAGGATGAGCTGGGGTTACTTTGGGATGAGCTGGGGTTAGTTCAGGATGAGCTGGGGTAACTTTGGGATGAGCTGGGGTTACTTTGGGATGTCTTTGGCACCCTCTGCACGCAGGGGGTCGGAAGACACATCGTCCTTGCCCCCAGCCCGGCCAGGCTGTGGAGTGGCCGCTCCTTTGTACAGCACAGGCTCTTCACATCGATAATTAACCCAAAAGCCCCTCTGTGCCTGCTCCCACCGGCGAGGAGCACACAGCCCGGGCTGGGGGCCATTAACACCTCTGTGTCTCACAGCAGGACAAAAGCTCCCCTGAACTTCCCCCTCCCCCTGCCAGCCAGACTTCACAGCCAGTGAGAAATTATGAAGGGGTTAAATGGGATTGATTTTTTTTTTTTTTTCCAATTTTGTAGCCAAGCCTTGTTCTTATGGTGTTCCCAGTCGGAATGGGTGAGATCCTGGGATGAAAGATAAAGGAGGGGATCCCTCTCCTTCAGCTCCTTGCTGCGAGCAGCCCTCGGCACTAAAGGGATGCATCTGGCAGCCTGGGGTTCAATGGGGATGGAAATGGTCCTTCCCTGTCTCACAAATATTAAAAAAATCAAGTCAAAACGAAAAGAATCCGGCCTCAGGTGAGAGCTTTCAGCAGGCTACCCCCGGTTTCACCGGGGACAGGACAGCGTGGCCGGGGCACGGATTCCCTGACCGGGCACCCCTGCAGGGCGGGAGGATCCGGATAGACACGGACGCTGAGTTTGTGTTTCCTCATTCCCGCCTGTCTGAAGGGATCGGCCAGGAGGGACTGGGACTGAAAGGGGCTCTTTGCCTTCTATTGCTTGGGCTGCTTTAAAATCCTGATCCGTGGAGAGGAGGGAGAGCAGATTTACCAAACAGGGGGAAGGCAGAAGTGATTTCTGTCCGAGCAGGTGGAACCGTGCAGCAACGGGGAAGGAAAATAAACTGGGAAGAAAAGGAAGAAAAAGAAAATAAACCAAAACAGGCAGAGCGTTTAATCTCAATTCCAGTCTTCTTCTTTCCTGTGGAAGCTGAAGTGAGTGGTCTTCAAACAGCCCAAAGAAACAGAATTCGAAATGGAGTTTCCTATCCCCTGCTGGCAGCCTGTGGAGGCAACTGCTGTGGCTGGAGAGCCTGTGCCAGCCACCCTGCCCTGCTCCTGCTGCCAACCCAGCCCTTCCAAAGGCTCTTCCAGCCCCTGGGAGCAACAATCCCTCCGGCATCAGGAGCCTCCAGCTCTCCCTTTAACCTCCGGGTGTGTTTCTTCACCAGGAACGCCTGTGGCACCGGGCTGCTTTCCTGAACCGGGGTTTGTTTCTCTCGGCAGGCAATTCCCCAGCAAAAGCCGCACGCCAGGCAGTCAGGGATGCCAGAGCAGCAGCCTCACCCCGCCAACTCCCTCCCTCCCGTCCTGGTGCCCAATTACAGGCTGTGAAATGCTCTCCCTGAAAGTATTTAGGTTGTTTTGGGCAGTCCCTGCGATTACAGCGAGATCCTCCCCCCTGCGAGCGGTGAAATTGCCCTCGGCGGATCCAGACGGAAGCACCCTCGGCAAAGCCTCGGTGCGTTTCGAGGGTTTATTGGCACTGTTTGATTTTGAACAGGCACCGAAGCTCCGGCTCGTGTCACTGTCACTGCGCTGTCCCCAGGGCGGGACCCCTCCCTGCCCTGCCCTGAGCAGCGGAGAGCAGGCGCCGTTCAGGGAAGAGGAGAAGAAAAAGGGGGAAAACACACCAAAAATGGGTGCATCGTCATTTAAATGTCTGTAAATCCCAGGGGAGCCAGTAAATCCGACTCGAAGAGCCATCCAGCAAAATCTGTGGGGTCGTCAGCGTTCCTGGTGCCTCGCTCACAGATCGACCCCTTTTTGTCCCCGTTTCAGGATTTATGGACTTGTGCCAGGTTAAGGACTGGGGGAGCCTCTTCCAAACGGCAGAATCAAGAGACAGGGCTGGATCCAAACCTGGGATTCGGTGCCAAGGCGGCAGGCCCAAATGTGTGCCTGTTTAAAATCATCAGCCAGCCAGCACAGGTCCATGTCCTGATCCCTGTGCTGAGGTCACCTGGGGCTGGCCAGCCTCTGTGCTGGATGGACTTCCAGAGGAATTCCGTGGGCTGTGCTCCTGGGAGCCTCACCATCACACCTGGAATTCCCCCCACCTATCCAGGTTGCCCAGTTTGACTTCTCAGCCTCAAGGGCACGGACAGCAGAGCCCAAACAGCGCCCAAATAAAGGCAGGTGGTTGGGTGGGGCAGAATTTCTTTAATTACGTCTTCAATAATTGCTAGATTTCTTCCTGGCTATGGATTTTCCTGATGCTTCTCCTTCATGGGGAGCTCTGGGAATGGAGTCTGCTCCCAGATTTCACATCCAGGCAGGGCTGCCCTGCTCTGTAATCCCTGCTCTGACCAACACTGAGCTGTGAGGCTCTAAACACCCCCCTGGCTGTTCTCCAGTCCCATTCCTTCTCTTCCTGCCCAACAAACTTCCCCCCCTGCCTCCACTCGCCCGCATTTTGCTGTCTCATGTCAATTTTAAAGGGTTCCCCCAGGAACAATTTCATTACCTGTGGCAGAACTGAGGCGGATTTAACCACAGGTTCCCAGGACAGCCTTTCTTCTCCCATGGAGCTGTGGGGTTTGTTCATGGATCTCCCTGAGGGGCTGCTTCTGGTGGGGCTGGAGATGGAGTTAGGAAATCCAGGACTCTGAGCATTACAGAGCCTTTTTTTGAAGATGTGCACACTTTAAAGGGAGGGAGAAAGGGAAGGAGGGGAAAATCTATTTAATCAGTTTAATAATGGGATAGATAGAGATATATTAATACGTTGATACAAAATGTATGAATTTTCCCATCAATCCCCTGCCCCATCCCTGGAAGTGTCCTGGGCCAGGCTGGACAGGGCTTGGAGCAGTCTGGGACAGTGGAAGGTGTCCCTGCCCATGGCAGGGGATGGAATGAGATGAGCTTTGGGGTCCCTCCCAACCCAAACCGTTCTGTGATTCTGTGATTCTGTTATTAATATGTGCCCACACAAAAATCAACAGCTTCTCCATCATGTAATGGCCAAAATTTCACTGGAAATAAAAGGGCTGAAGAGCCAGGCATCCCTTTTTCATAGGCATTCGTGGCTGTGCTGTGCAGATTGGATGCAGCAGGGAAAAGCAATAAACCCGGAGCTGAGTAAGGCATGGAATAGATTTTTCTCCCCTTCTTTGTTTGTTTAGCTTGGGGAGGTTAAAGTGGCATGTCTTAGCTGGGTTTTATTTTAAGAAAAAGCTTCACTGGTGTTTTTTTAAGCATGGCCAAGGCACAGAAGGGAGCAGATCGTGGGGTGGGCTGCAGGGAGGGGTGACAATGTGCACAGATTAATGCAATTTGTATGAGCCACACAAAAGACTTTAACATCTTAATTACTCATCTGAAGGTCTCAGTGATTATGCCAATTGATCAAAACCACCAGAAAAATGCCTTCTCGAGGGATGACACGGATCAAGGGGGGAACGCTGCATCTTTAAACATGAAGTGACTGCAGCACCTCGGTGAACTGAGCCTGAGTCAGCTCAGCTGAGCTGGAGCCCCGCGGGACCCCTCTGCTGCTGGCAGAGCCTTTTCCTCTGCAAAAACCCCAAACCCGCTCCTCTCCCTCTGCTGGGCTCCTCCAGACCTTCAGCCTGAGGAGGAGATGGGGAAAAATGGGTCCTCTGGAGTCCCCTTTACTCGAGGCACCAAAAACCTGCTCCAAAGGGCTTGTGCCACCTGAAACCTGCCGGGAGACTTCGGCACCCGCCAGGCCAGGCTGTGGTGGAGCTCTGCTTGAATCCTTGTCCCCAAACCACTGCTGGCAGATTGCCCATGGATCATTGGCAATGATTCCATGGCAGGAATACACGAACAGCCCTGGCAAACCCAGGGTCAGGTCGCCGTCAGCAGCTGGGGGGGACATGGTGCATTTACACCCCAAGGTGGGTGAGGCACCTGGAATTTGCTCAAGGTAGAAGGGAAAGGTGTTGGGAATGTTGCTGCTTCAAATGTTTTTGGGAAAAGTCACGTTCAGCTTCCCCTTCATATATGAATCTATGAAAACATATCTGAAAAAAAGTGGGTTTTTTTTCTCACTGTTTAGGTACTTTCATTCCTACCACTATCATTTCAAATTTCCCTTCACCTTTGCTTTTCTTTTCCTCAGCATTTATACTTGTTAATTCCCAACTATTTTTCAGCTCTACCACAAAAATCGTATTTTTAGCAGGAGAAATCTTCTTCCTCCCCCCTGCAACAATTCCTTTTTATTATTGATGGTAGGCAGAAGCTGTTTTTCCAGCGAGCCAAAACTCCATAATTCACCCAGTAATTCTGCTGTAAAAGTAGCCCCATCTTCCCAGTGGACTAAGCTCTCTTGCACACCAGACCAGCCAGTCCGGCCTGCTGCCAAGTGCTATATTTACATTTCCAAACTAAAATCTGTTTCTAATACATTTTTATGGGGAGTTTTGACCCTTTATATTTATTGTTAATGAGCTTTCATCTCTATAATAGCCTTTCATCCCGAAGGATCCTGAAGAATAATTGTAACAACCTGGCATACAAAATATACACAGAAATCAATTTACCCAGCACCGAACTGTGGCCACGGCTGGAGGGGGCTGGCAGGAAGGCTTTAGCAGAGCCCTGAGCTGCTGCTGCCACCCAAGTGACAGGGACAGCCCGTGGCCTGGGCTGGCTCTGCTCCAGGTGAGCAGAGCAGAGTGTGGAGAAAGAATTTGGTTACTGCAGGCCTTGGGGTCTTGGATTTTGGGGCTCCAAGGCCGTGGGGAGGCACACGCTGCCCCAGCAGGGACATGGCACTGGTGGGGCTCCAGCTCCAGCCCCTGCAGGCCCTGGGTGTCACCTCTGCCTTCGGCAGGGGCTGGGATCTGCTGGAACTGCTGCTGGCATCGCCCCACTCGCCCCAGCAAATCCTCCCTGGGGTTTGCACTGTGCTGCCGCTGGAGCAGCCTCCGGCACGGAGCCGGGGGCTCCAGGGCTTGCTGGGCCCGCTCAGCCCCAGCAGGGTGGCTCTTGGTAGCCCCTGGCACTGCGAGGGGCTGGCTCTGTGCTGGAGAACGCTGTCCCTGACAGCCTGTGAGGGTGGAGGGACAGGGAGCAGTGAGGGACAATGTCACCATCCCGCTCCGACGCCAAGGGAATCCTCCCCAGGTGATTTGTCCAAAACTGTCCGTGTGGGGTCAATGTTTCCTTAGGGGCTGCTCTCTTTGCAGGTTCCCACTGCTGCTCACCCCAGAGGGGCTCACACTCAGTGTCAGAGCAGGGGAAGCCCCAGGGCCGCTGTTTCTGCCCCCTGTGGAGCCCTGGATGGAGGCAGCACATCCAGCACACAGATCCTGCCCAGCAGTGGGATCGGGATCGGGACTGGGGTCAGGCGATCCCACTGGGGCAGGGCAGGGCAGGGCAGTGGCTGTGCCAGGATGAACTGTGTACCCTGCTGCTAAGAGGCTTTTCCATGTCCTCTCTCTCTGCTTTTCCCCATCACCATCTGCCTGCTGCAGGACAAATCCTGCACTAATCCTGCCCAGCCTTCCCCAGCAACAGCAGTTCAGCCAAAATGGAGCTGCATCTCCCACCTTCCTGTGCTTCCTTCCCGTGGATTATTTCCCATGAGGAAGCAACCTACAACCTCTCAAACGACTTGTCATCCACCCTCCCCGGTGAATTAACATTTTAAATCGAAAGAATTTGACCTCTTTTGCCCCTCAAAGGGCACCGGTGCAGGTGAGAAGGGGAACTGAGTGCCAGAGACCCCAGCCCTGCTGGGCACTCCTCCCCCGTGCTCCCAGTGGGGTCCCTGTAGTGCCCCTGCCACTGCTGGCATTTTAAAAAATCAAAGGCCAAAGAGATGGAAGGAAAGAGCCTTTCCTTCCCCCATCTCCTCCCGTAAGTAATTTTGCCTGGCCTATTTTACAGGAACTGAAAATCTATTAGAGGAACGGCTTAATCCGGTTTGACTGTAATAATTAGGGTGCTTTAAAACCCCCTGACTAATCGTATAAAATGTGATTGTAGACAGCTCAGTGCACGACCCTTACACTTATCACTGGAGGTATTACTACAAACCAGAAACAGCTGGCAAGCACGGGGGAGGATAAAGGGAATGAAAAATCACATGCAAAGGGTCAGGGACTGTTCCCTTTCTGATCTCAGGGCAGCGCCTTGAGCTGTCTCTGGAATCCAAAGCGCAAAGTCACCTCCAAGAGCCCGGACAGACACAGCTCAGCTGTTTGTGCCACTGTGCCCTGCCAGCCCTATGGGCACCTCTTTTCCTCGCCCTGGTTTTGCAGGCAGTCCAAGAGGATTGGAGCCAGTGCTGGAGTGGTTCCCTCAGGGCACTGCAGATGTTCGGGGAGGCTTTTCCAAAACAAGACAGGCTCCATCAGGCCAGGAGGATGCAGTGGTTCAGGGTCACGGGCTTACAGCAGAAAAGCTGTAAGCTCCTGCTTCCATGCCTTGGCTGCTGCCAATCTCCTTTTCTCTTGCTCTCCATCTTTCTCAAGCTCCAACAGCCACAGTTTCTTCCTTCCCTTCTCTTCCCGGGGCTGGGCTCAGCTGAGTTCCCCCCATGCCATCACCACACCTTTGGTGGAGTTATTTTTTCCCCACCTGTTCTGCCAGTTGCTCCCCAGGACCGCTGCCTGTCCAGGATGCCCTGGTCCCTGCCAGCTGAGCTCATCCCTGTGCTGCCAGTTCTCCTTCCAACCTTCCTACCACTCCGGTGGGGCAGACAAACAGCCCAGGCACCCATCCCTTCAGGACTGAACTTCTCCAGGCCCAGGGGCCAACAAGGGAATTTTTGGGGGGAGTTCAAAATAAGGGAGAAGATCTCCCAAGGAGATTCCTGCTGCAGCAGGGTCAGGAAGAGTGGGAAGCTGGAGCTGATGGACTTGGCCATCACAGAAGTGGCAGGGGAGGCACAGGGAGGGCTCCTGTTCCTCAGATCACCCAGGGCTGAGCCTGAGCCCTCACCCAGGCACAGCTCAGGAAAACATTGCTCTCCAGAGCCCCTCAAGAGCTTCAGGCTGCACAGAGAGCCCACAGCCCTGATGAGCCTGGGCTGTCACCAACTCGCTCTTTAATCAGAGCTGAAAACTCATGATCAACCTTGAAGGAGGCTTTTAAAGACTGAAGTAATAAGATGATGCACTGCAATTCCAATTTTCTCCCTGTTCCTGTGATTAAAATATGTGGCTGAATCTTGGAAGCTCAACTGCAGCTTGAACAGAAGCTGTAATAACAATATTCACAGTGGTGGAACTTGCAGCAGGAGTTGTTGAGTTGTTTGGTTTCTTTTGCTTACCCCTGAGTCTTTCTTGGTTGTGTTTTTTTTTTTTTTTTCATTCTGCTCCGTACAGATTTTGATCTTTCCCTTATTAAATAGAAATGGTTATCCCCACTGACTCACTTATCTAGTAATAGCTAGAACCCTTTTAATTCTAGTGATTTGATTCCTGGGTTTTTCTGATTCAAGTAAACACACAGAGTATTACTGGGAAACTGGCAATAGAATTCCATGGTTAAATTATCCCGTGACTCAATCCTGCACAGCACTGGATCCTTTTAATATATTTCACAAGTACTCAGTGCTGACCTCTAACACCAGAGTGGTTCCTCTCCTGTGGTAGCTCAATTTCACAACTCTGAATACACTTTTTTTTTTCTTTTGGAAGGAAAGCTATCCATAGGTTTTATAAAATGTTCTTTAGCCTTTGGGAACGAGTCAATTTAATGCCAGGCTATCATTCCATTTCAAAGAGCTGAAGGATTTGAGGCAACACAATCTGCTTTCTGAAGCATGTGAGATGAATACAGCTGTGGGCTTGTTACAAATCAAGCTGTGGAGTTTGGATACAGAGCTCAACTTTCCCAAAGTTCAGCTGTGGCCCTTGGTTTGTCAGCTGGATTTGCTTTAACCCACCCATTCCAAGGAATGCTTGCATCAGGAAAAGATGGTAAGGGAGGCATTGCTGCCAGGAAAAGTTCCTGTAATCCATTGGTTTTAAAATGGGAAGGAAGTCCATTGGAAAGAATTCCCATTAAAATGGGAATGGAGGTCCACTGTCAAGCAGTAGAAGGTGAGCTGCAGTTTAATTACTATTTTCCTATTGGAAATGGGTGAGAACATAGGGAATAAAATCCAGGCACTAAAAGGGGAAAACGGGAAGCTCTGGAAATGCCTCCTGAAACCCAGATTCACCTCGGGGCTGGTGCAAGGTGCAGCCTCTGCCTGGCAGCACCACACAAATCCCACCCACCACCTCCCAGCCCAGGGCACGAGGTGCCAAGAAAACCCACGGGAGCCAGGCTCAGTCACATTGAACTTTATTTTAATCCCGTCAGAAAAGTTCAAGAATTACACCAAAAAATACTTCAGTCTCTGCTACCTACTGACAAAAAATACACCACAAAATTATAAACTGTTCAGTGGTTTTGCTGGAGTTGGGGTTGTTGGTGGAGGGGGTGGTTTGTACATTTTGAGTGAGAAATGAATTTACAGGTGGAAAGGGAAGGGAGGAGAGGGAGTCAGACGATGGCATTTGGCACTACAGTTTTAGCTACACTATACAGTTATTTATCATGATGCCTGCAGGACTGAGGAGTTCTGCCCTCACACACTGCCCAGTGTCTCTGATATGGAGGACAAAACTGCCCAATGCAAGGGAAGAAGGGGCCAGTTCCTAATTTCCATCCCAGTCTAGCCAAAAATCTGAAAAAGCAGCTCAGTCCAAGGTGAACCTTGCCCTGCCTTGTGCACTCTGCTCCTGCTGCTCAGCTCTCCCTGCTCTTGCAGCTCTGAAAAGAGAGAATCCTTGGGGGGTTTTTAAATCCCACCAGCCTGCGCTAATCTCAAGTGCCATTTGTGGGGAGAGGATGTGTTACTCTGGGCAGCACGGGGTTAAGCTCGGGGTCTGCTCTGGGTTTGCAAGCAGAGATTTGATCTGTACCTCTCTCTAGTGACCTGGAATGACAGGAAATGCTGAAGGAGCTGAAGCTGAAGGAGAGAAGCAGGAGCATCCCATTTCATGGGAAAATTAGGGGCTGAAAAGTTACAGGCTCAGTACTATCAGCATTTCTGAGACGCTCTTCTGATCAAAATGGCATTTCTTTGAGTTTTGGTGACCCTCAGGAGAGAGGTCCCAAAGGATGAAGCCTCATGGAAATTGCCAAAGCTCATGCAGGGAATCTGTGCCAGAAGCAGAAGCAGAGTCCTGAACTCCTGACTCTCAGTCCCGTGCTCAAAAGTTTATTCAAGATTTCACTACAGCAGCCTCTGCCTGCTCCCATCCTGCTCCATCTCCAAGCAGCAGCCTGGATTTCAGCCTCAGAGCCTGGCCATGACCAGCAGCACTCTAGTGGCTCTTCAGGAATGCCAGGAACTTTCTGGATTTCCTTGGGGCACTGCGCAGGGTTTGTGTTTGCACGTGAGCATGTCTGGGGGAGGAGGGGATGCTTGTATTTCTCTATCAGTGAACGAACACTGGCACTGGATTCAATCTGACAGCGAAATATCTCCCCTTTGGCAAACAAAACAGCACCACAATGTCTTTGTACCAGGTTCTCTCTACCCCTTTGAAAGGATTCCAGCTCTTCACTGCGTGTGGAGCAGCCTCTGTCACAGCTTTCCAGCAATGACAAAACTTGGTGGGATTCTCTTTGCTGCTTTTATCCTCTCTGGCTGTTTACCTAACTTGCTTTTTTTGTTTTTTAATTTATTTTTCTAACAAATAGTTAAGCAATGATTTAAAAATATTTTTACATCGTTAAGGTACAGTCAACATCAAACATGCCTTTGTACAAGAGCTCGACTCGGTTACAAATCAACGAGAACAACGCACGAAAAGAAATATCCATGGAGCTGATCCTGCACTCGGGTGGGGTTGGCCCCCGCCCCGCCGGGAGCAGGGCACGCTCAGACGCGGGGCTGTCCCTGTCCCCCCGCCCTCCCGCTCGTTCCCTTCAGTGACCTTCTGTCTTGGCAGCCTTGCTGTCGTGGCTGGCCGAGCCCGAGGGCAGCCAGGGGGACACGGCCCGGGAGCTGGTCTGCTTGGCCATGCTGTAGTGGCTGATGACGGTGTAGAACCTGCCCCGCGAGTTGGAATCCTGTGCCGAGTAGTAGGCGTCCAGCGAGGCGGGGATGCAGCGCTTGTGCTGGGAGGGAAAGCGAGAGAAGCAGAGTGATGCCATCGGCTTCCACGGGCTCCCGTTTGCACCCCCGCTGCCGCGGCTGCCTCTCGGCGCCCCGGGCATGCGGCGAGCCGGGCCTGCCTTTCCGAACCTGTTGCTATCGGCAGCCCCGATGGCAGCGGGTCTCAGAGCCGGGAGGGGGGACTGGCTCCCCGCGGGACCGAGGGGGGCTGGGCCGAGCAGCTCTGCTCGCCTGCCGGGGGCTCTGGAGGTGCCCGGCCGGAATTGATGCCCGGACAGGCAGGGGACAGGCAGAGGCAGCAAAAGCTGCTTTGTGCTGCTCTGTTCGAGAGCGTTACCCTGACCTGTGGGACGAGCACTCGCTTGGGGGTGGCAGGAGGCTCAGCCCAAGGGGTCAGCTCTTCTCACAAGTTCAGGTTTGGATCTGATTCTGAAATTCATGACTCTATAGAGGGACCTCAAACCTCGTCTCACTCCAAGGCCCTGCCACAGGCAGGGGCACCTTCCACTGTCCCAGGCTGCTCCAAGCCCCGTCCAGCCTGGCCTTGGACACTGCAGGGATCCAGGGGCAGCCACAGCTTCCCTGGACACCCTGGGCCAGGGCCTGCCCACCCCCACAGGGAAGGATTGCTTCCCAATATCCAACTAAACCTCCTCTGTGTCACTTTGAAGCCATTCTGCCTTTTCCTGGCACTCCAGGTCCTTGTAAAGGGTCTCTCAGCTTTCTTGTAGCTCCTTCAGGTTCTGGAGGCCACAATTAGCTCCCCACAAAGCCTTTTCCTTTCCAGTCTGAGCAACCCCAATCCTCCCTTTTTATATAACCTAAGAGAATAATTCACAATGATTAACACACCAACATCTTACTCTATTTTCCAGCTCACTTATTATCCCCAGTGTGGCCAAGACTCCTGTGAATTTATGAGTTTATTCACAGTGAGAAGTCAGTGAATTATTTTGCAAAATGTATTTTTTTTTTATCTCAGCAGACCAGGCAAACAGTTCCGTGAATATTCAATATAAAATCACTGGGTTTTAGCAATTGTTACATGGTTTTGTTCTTGATAGAGGCTCAAGAGCACCTAGAAGTGAACTACTTGGGCAAATTTGGGCTCCTTTGACAAAGGACAGAGTGTCAGCACTGCAGCAGTTTGCTTTGCGTTACAGTGTATTCCAGTAAACATCAGTTACTTGGGAGTGTGGGAAGCAAATGCAGGATCCCAGCTGCAATAAATCCATTCCCAAATATGAGGGATTGTTGCTGAACATCTGTCTGTAGTGTTCACCAAATGCTAATCCCAACAATTACACTGTAACAGTAGCTGATGGAGTCAGATGCACGTCCACATTTCCCAGAACACTTTTTCCATTTCAACACATTCCTGCCAAATGTTCTGTTTGGCCTGGTCAAAAATAAGCAGCCTGGGCTGTAACCATGCAGGCGATTAGAGCCTGTCATTAGCTCAGGCAATTCATCCTTCAGAGGTTCTTTACCTTATAAACAAATCCATCTGGGCAACTGTGGTCGTAAGTGAAGGCTTTGTACACCACAAGGAACACTATGCAGGCAAGGAATGCAAGAGCCAGGCTTATGAGGATGGTGACCTAGAAAAGAGGGATAATGTTACTGTACATATGTTAAAATGGCATATGAGCAACCTCATAATTAAATGACTTATAGGAACAGACATTCTAACAGACTGCAGCCTTCACTCCACCGTGCAGTACTTAACTAAGCATGGTAATTGACTGAATGCTGGATCCAATATCCTGGATTCCCACATCGTTCCCATCCCCCCCCCCAGACTTTCGACATTCCTATGTTTAACCCATTGCAAATGCATAGATTTTGCTGTAGTGTTTGATGCTCTCAGCTCTGGCCCAGCAGGACCCAGAATCCACATTCCAGGTCTCATGGTGTGGATGAAGTGCCCTTTGGCCAGGGCAAATCCCACTTTTCTGGGAGCAGAGGCAGCTGAGCAGGGAGAAGCATTGAGGTCTCTGTAGCTCACATCCCTTCGTGCCTCCTGGGCAATTCCACCAGGATAAACTGTGCCCTGCGGGAGAAAGGGGACCCTTTTTGTCTCCAAAAGGACAATATCCTGACCACTGACAACATCCCACAGCATGTCCAAGAGCAGATGCTGGTGCTGGAGGTGCCAGACACAATTCCCTCCTTGGGGCTCAAATATTCCCCCTCTCCTCATTGCCCAGCAGGTTGCCCTGCTGCACATGTCTGTTTCTTTCTGGAGCTCCCTTCTCTCCAGCTTTCCCTGATCCCTCCTAAACAGTTCATCCAACAGCAAGTTTTCTGTCCTGCTCCATGTCTGGGCTAAGGCCCTGATCATTGATTTTTGCTGAGCTGTCTGTTCCTCAAGGACTCAGCAAGGAGCTGTACAACACTCCCATCCTCCCCTTTCCCAAAGCTCTCTTGGTCCCATAATTCCACAAATGTAGCATAAATGGCTCTGGATTCCAAGTGCCCAAATTAGAGCAGGCTGCACCAGGATTTTGCAGGATCTATGCATCCTATGTATCTACAGAAGATTTAACTTGCAGGAGAGGTGATGGTGGAAAGCGGGAAAACACTGATAATTCCTAGAGCAGAGGGGACAGGCCTGTCAGGAACAGCAGCTAATAGCCAGCAAGTTGGTTATAGCTCAGAATTAATGGATATAGTCTTATTTTTATACCAGTAATATTAAGCAATATTAGCAATATCATATCAGTAAATATTATTAATTGCTTAATATTGGTTCACATTGAAATCTGCTCTGATTCTCCCCTTCAATCTTTCCAGCAGCTGCAATTCTGGGACCAGTGGGATTTGCAATCCTGCAGGGACTCCAGGGGCCACTGGAATTGCTGGCAGGGCAGGAAAAGCCTTCCCAGCAACCCCCCAGAAAGATGAACTGCCTGGTGAGTGTGTTCCCACACAACACACTGGGGCTACCCCTGGAAGATCCAGAGCTACAATTCCGGTGGTTAATACAAGAGAGTGAAGGTAAATTTGTATCCTTGGCGTCAAATCTTACCCAGCACATCCAAAACTCAGGAAGAGAGCTGTGGAGACTCTTACCTAGCAGGAGAGATTCCTGAATTCACTGTTAAATCGGAATATTTAGGGTAAAAAGGTGAGACTGGGGCTAAGAGGCTTTGCCAAGGACAAAGAGTTCACTGAAGCCCCGATTTGCCTTTTAACATTCCTGCTTGGATTAACCTCTCCTTGGGGCCTCATCTGCTGCAAAATGGGTCAATGAAGCCAAAGGCAGCAACAGAGGGAGCAGCATTTGCTGCTGGATCTAGGAGAACACTGTCAGGGAGTCCTGGAGACGGATCTGGCACAAAAGGAGTGCAGCTGTGTGAACTGCACCAGTCGGACCAAGAAAATTCGGGATCCACTCCCTCTCAGTGCCCAGAGGGCTGAGCAGAAATATTTCAGAGCAGCTTTATGGCAGCCCTTGGGGTCCCAGCCTGGGGCAGTCCGTCCCTTTTCGTGGTGATAAAGGCTCAGCTGGATTCAAGGCAGATGCAAATGGAATTTGGCATGATTTGTGTCCCCAAAAGAAGTTGTATTACATGTGAAAAAAAAAAAAAAAAAAAATTAAGTCCCTTTGAAATAGTAAAAAAGAGAGACTTCCTGGATAAAATATGCTCTACTTCTTCCAGCAGGAGACCTGGGAAAAACAGATCCTTCCCCATAAAGAGCCACCACAGTCCTGGTGACGGGTCAGTGTGGAGAAGCATCTTCCCCTGTAGAACACGTGCCCATCAACTCTTCCTCTTCATCTTAAAGAGGAGCCTGCTAGGCCTGGTACTTCCTCTAATTCCAGTGTAGGTACCAAACCCACGATGACAATGACACAAGTGTCCTTTGAGGTTAATTTGAAGGCACTAGAGCAAGATGTACATCTTGTTCTACCAAAGCCAATGCTGAGGAGCAGCCCTGGCTAGAAATTCAGAAATAAGAAGTGCTCAGCTCTCCAGTTTGGCTACTCTGCCCCAAATTAAATGTACAATGAGAAAAGAAATGTTGCTTAAAACTCAGCCTTCAGAAGAAGAAAGACCTGAGCTGTCTGGAGTGGGAATAAATGTCTCTTCATGGCTCTTCTGCTAAATCCCACACAGCCCATGGAAATTACCATTAGAACTGCAATTTGAGGGGTTCTTTCCTCTTGTCCACCCACCGAGTCCCTAAAAATAACAAATTCCCCTCTTCTCTGGCCAAGTGCTGACACCCAATTGATTATGGCCCGGGAGCAGGTCCCTGTGCTGAGCTCTGCCCTCCCTCCAGGGAGTAACTGAGCCCATTCCCACCCTCCTGCCTTTCCTGCACTCACAGAATTGGTGTGACATTATTACACCTGCTGATAAATGGTGGAAAATTGCTCGGGATGAAATGTCACGTAAGATGTTAAAACCCAAAGGGAAGGGAAGAAAAATCCACCCCCGGATATTCTGCCATGCCAGAGCTAAGATCCACCTCTCCAACTATTCCAGAGCATACAAAGCTTCATTAACATTCAAACACCAAAGAATCACAGAGCTGCAATACCTAATAAACCTCCACTTTTTTTTTATGATTAACACGAACCTTGGCAGTCTCTAAGCAATATAAACACTCACAGAGGGGAAATAAAATTTAGTGAGCAGATAAAAAACCTAGGAGTGCTGCAGGCATGAATCTGTCACATGTGACTGCTCGGGTGGGTGAAAGAAGGGGGGGATTTGCCTGCCCTCTCCTCAAAATCTCACGTGATTCCCAAAGGTTCCCTTAGGAGGGAACAGAGAAGAGAGAACATCATTACCACGCCAAAACACTCCCCCCATCCTCCAAAAAATGTGGGAAGAGGCCCTTAACATCCGTGGTGAAGGATGATGTCAAGCTCCCATCAACAGCAGCACTTGGGGTGGTTCCCCCCTTTGCCCACAGATAAAGAACATTTTTTGCATTTGCACACAGCACAGCTGAATAAAAGGATCCATCCTCATCAGGCAGCAGGACATGGGGTGCCAGCAGGTTTTGTGCCAGGCAGAGGATGTCTAATTGCAGTGGTGTTCCAGCTAACCTGGCTTTCATGCAGCCCATGGAAGCATCCTCCCTGCTCTCTTTGATTTCATCATCTGCCCAGGATCTCCTTTTTCATCAAAAATTCCCTTTTTACCTCTCTCACTCCAGTATAAAGCCTTATTTAAAAGGCAACCAGAGAACAATGGCACATCCAAACAGCAGGGCATTTATTTAGCAGCTTTTTCCATTGCAACGTAGTTTTATCCCTTATTCATACAGTATATAATCATGGAATGGCTTGCTTGGAAGGGGACCTCAAAGCTCATCTCATTCCATGGGCAGGGACACCTTCCACCATCCCAGGCTGCTCCAAGCCCCGTCCAACCTGGCCTTGGACACTTCCAGGGATCCAGGGGCAGCCACAGCTGCTCTGGGCACCCTGTGCCAGGGCCTGCCCACCCTCCCAGGGAAGAATTTCTTGCCAACATCCAACCTAAACTTCGCCTCTTTCAGCATGGGTGGCACTTCTTAGGTATCAGACATGATTTTATTTCTAGACCTGGTAAATCAGTGTTTGATTCTGGACACTTTAGTCCCAGCTTACGTGCACTTAAAAACCAGGAGCAGAGCCAAGAAGATGCCAACCAAGAAAAGCCTTGCTGCCTACAGGAAAAGCAGCCAGGCCCAGGGAAGAGATAAAGACCATTTATCACAGAAAAATCCCAACAAAATTCTGCACCATTTTCCTACTCTCTGCAGCCGTAATGTGAATTAGGGACCTCAGAAGCCTCTGCTGCCTATTTTTGTTCCTGCACTCTTCTCAGCCTCTTCACAAAATTCCAGTTTATCAGGAAAGGATTCCAATGCTGCTGCCATGTCTGTTCTACAAGATACCTTCAGTGTTGCTGGGTATTGGGAAATTTTATGACCTTTAACAGTCAATTCAGCTGAAGAAGTTCTCTTGGTTTTAATTTTCCTCTCTGCAGAAGAAGAAGGGCAAAGAACAAGGCAAAATTTGTTATGAACAAAACTGGCAGGAATTCTGTCAAGGTTATTTCAGAGAGGAGCTTAAGAGCTGTGCTTGGAGAGGCAGCAAAGCTTTTGCTATAGTTTATGGCAATTCCATTACACCTGAAAACCCATCAATCCCTGACAACCCAGTTAACTTGCAGAAAAAAATTACAAAATCATCTAAGGGCATCCAAACACATCCTTGCACTCCTGAATCCATTATAAGGATTTCTTCTTGACAATGAAAAATTCAGGAGGGCAATTTTTTTCCCCTTCATCCTATAACTTTTTCCAGCTGATAATGAGATGGAAGATTGACACCATCAGATTTCCACATGGAAGGTCCAGTTAAAGGAGCAGGAGCTCCTGGATCCAGCTATCCTGGCAGCCTCCATGTATTCCAGGATGGAATCCAAGTGCAAAACACCCAAATCCAGGCTGTTATTGCAAGAAAACTCTGCTGTGCTGGCAGGGAGTGAGCCACAGGCTGACAGGACACTGCGATGGATCAAGCAGGGGATGAGGTACCCCTCAAACAGCTACACCCAGGAAGAGCTGCCCCGTGTTCAAACTCTGTCAGAGAACTTGCCCAGCACCCAGACACCCTGATCTACCCTGGCAGTGAAATGATCTGACTGCACTTCTTCAAAAATGTCATTTCACTCCCCACTGTTAAAAAATATTTTTGTAATAAGTTGCTGATTTCGCTGATCTTCTGGCAACAGCTTCGCCTCCGAAATTTTGAAAGGCTAACTGCAAAAAAAAGTGACACAATTGGGTCTTCAGATTTGCTTAGTACTGCTCAAGAAGATGTAGGATTTGTTCTTTATTACTACAGCACAGCTTTATTCCAGATGGTGTCCAGATTATTAAGAAGCATTGTTTAGGAGATGCTTTGTAAGAGGAAAATGTCCTTTGTTACGCCTCTACATTTTCAGGGCAATGGGAAGATACTCCTTAGTGCTGCGAGGTTTCTTAATGAAGTTTTAGGGTGGATGGGATTTTTTGGTCCTTTAACTTACAATTCATAACCAGAAACCAATTTGGCCCCAGTTCTCATAAGAACAGATGAGGATAGGATCATCCTGGGGGCCAGAAACTTCTCCCATCTGCTCCTGGGCTGATCCCCAGCGGGCAGCAGGAAAGGGGTTGGGATTGTGCCCCTGTGCCCCCTCAGGTGAGCCCCCACCTGCAGAGCTGTTCAGCCTGGAGAGGAGCAGCTTTGGGGTGACACAATTGTGGCCTTGCTGTGCCTGAAGGAGCTGCAAGGAAGATGGAGAGAGACTTTACAAGAGCCTGGAGGGACAGGACAGGGGGGAATGGCTTCAAACTGACAGAGAGTAGGGTTAGACCGGACATTAGGAAATAAAATTTACTGTGAGGGTGGGCAGGCCCTGGCACAGGGTGCACAGAACTGGGAGCAGCCTGGGATGGTGGAAGGTGTCCCTGCCCATGGCAGAGGGTGGCACTGGATGATTTTTAAGGTCTCTTCCAAGACAAACCATTCTGGGATTCTCTGCTCCACCGTTCCATGGGCTCCTTTCAGCCCACACAGCCCAGCAACCGAAGCCCAAACACTCAGAGTACAGAGAGGCTCATTTATCCAAGTACCCAAAGCCTCAGAAGAATCCACTCAAAACAGCCACTGGCTGTCTCTGAGCCAATTTCCCCTCCCAGCCACGTCCCCTTGGGCTCTGCCCATCTCTGCACACCCCAGCCCACCTTTACAACACCAGAGAACCCCTCCAAGTTTGCAAACCTTAAAAAGAAACATCTCTTTTCCGGGATAGCCACCAGCAATTCCTCTGCTCTGCGCCGCCTAAAGCTGTGAGAGCAGCATGAGTGTGGAAGGAGCTCACACCGTGTTTCTAAGCAATTTGTCAAATAATTAAATTATGCACACAATAACTAGCTGGCTCAATTATATTAGCCAGTCTCCATCATGTAATATAATTTCTAGTGGCTGTTTAGGCACTAATAGCCTCAGATCTTTTTAACAGTGTCTGGTGCCAGCTGTGGGCTGCGTGACATCTCCCTGTGCCAAGTCAAACCCCTTGGACGGAAAATTCATGGCTCTGTTTCCAAGCCCCTGGTCCTTATGGAAGTTCTAAATGCCATTTTAAATAAGGCTGCTTCACCAATGAATATCAGTGAATTTCTAGTTAGGTAAATTAAAAGCTCTGTTGGGTTTGCTTTCTTTTTTCTGCCATTTAATGCCATAAAAAAAATCCTTCCTCAAGCAGGCAGGTATAGTGAGATGGGGTGATGTTGTTTCTAGGATCATCAAATAAATACATGGCCATTTTGGCAGACCAGACAGGTTATTAAAGGTGTTTTTACCCTCCTCCTATAAGAATATTTTCTTTCAAGTGTCAGAAGCTTTCCCACTGGAACTAGGTGATCTTTCAGGTCCCTCTCGGCCCAGGCCATCCAATGATTCTGTGTCTGTTACCTCCAAAAGAAATGGACCAAATGAACCCCAAATGAAAACAGGACCCCCCGAATGAGACAAGTGGGGTGACTCAAGAACTGCTCAGAGAGGAGTTTTTCTTCCCAAAGCCACATCCTGAGAACACCTGGCAGCCCATTTCAGGAGCTGAGCAATGCTGGAAGAGGCTTCCTTCCAGATGCCTAATTTGAGGTGTTTTTTCAATTAGTGGGACTGCAGCAGACAGAAACATCCTCTCCAAGCCTTCCTGACGTGCAGCCCTTCCCTGCTGCCCTGGCAGAGCCCTGGCTGTGACATTTCCTCCGGTCACTCCACGTGGGACATGGCAGTGGAGGCCTCAGTTCATCACAGGCCCTTTTTAAATGCATTAACAGGAACACAAGATAAATCAAGTCATCAATAAACTGTCTCCTTGCCTGCCCTTTGCCTGCCAAGACTCAACCTCTGCACAGTCTCATGAATGCAAAATCGTCCCCTCTCACTCCTCCCTGATGTTGGATTTGGTGCAGGGAAAGCTTTGGGAGCCCTGAGCAGGAACGGATTCAGGGATTAGCTCGTGGCAGCACACCTGGAACTGCAGGCTGTGTTCCCTGCTCTGCTGCTGCCTTTCCCTGACACCTGACATCCCTCCAAACCCAGCTCCAGAGCTCACTCCCCACTCAGACAACCCCAGCGAGTGCCAAACATCCAATTCACAAAGCTGCAAACACCTAAATTCCCCAAATCTTGGCTTTTTCTGAAGCAAAACCACCCGAAGGCCACCACCGTGCCACAGCCAAGGGTCAGGCTGGCTCTAGGGAAAAGCCGAGGTGCACTTGCTTTGTGAAATTACCTTTTTCCAAAGGTCAGGCTTGCATGAATTAAAACACCTCTGTTCAGTGCATTCCTGTGCCTGAAGAAAAAAATCACTTGGAAGTTTGTTCCTTCAAGAAGGGCAACAGATCCAACTGTATTTCAGCATTTATGTCTCCCATCATGAGTAGGAAATAATATTTCTTCATTCATGGTCCAGTACACCCATTTCTCCTTAAAAACTTATTATGTGGGTGCTTTATAGAACAAAGTGAGGACTTGGTGAGCAAAGTGTTCCCTGGGTAACTTAAGAATTAAAAGCCTTTCCATTTTGAATTAGAAATATGAAGCTTTATTGCTGCAAATGACTTACAAGAGCTACTCTTTTAAAAGCAAACAACAGAAATGAATAATCGAGGTGATTATGCTGCCTCCAAAGGCACCAGGCCAGTTCCATTAGCTGTGGATCCGACCCAACAGGCTTTAATACATCTGCAAGTACCAACAAGAGGCAGCTCAGCTCTGGTTAACATTCAATCACAGCCTGTGCTGCTTTAGAGAGAATGAAACATTGCATGGAGAAATCCGCGTGAAGTGAGCGAAGCTTTGCACTTCCTTGATTATTATACTTTTTTTAGCATTCATTGGTCTGGCTACAAGGCTCCAAATGCACTTCCCAACAGGCCATAAACTTTGCTTTGGTGTCACTCAGCTGAAAATTCTTTCCTGCTCCTCCATCCTGTTTGGTCTCTTGTGCTACAGTGGCCACACCAGCATTAAATATCTTTCATTTCACCTCAAATGCTGCCAGGAAAATTGCCCAACATGCAGATTTCCTGTGGGGTGGCAGAGGTAAGTGCAGAGTGATATTAGAGACAGAGATGCAGTGCAAGAAATCCTCCAGGCCCACGGGAACTGCAATTACATCCTACAATTAGCACCACAGGTATCTCCATGTGGATGCTTATGGAAACATTTTCAAGCGTTTTGCTCCAAAGCCAAGAGTCAGTTGAGGTTTCTGCTTTGTAAATCTCTTTTCCTTCAATATATCCTGGTTTGAAAAATGAACTTTCAGCAGCTGTACCCCACAAAAATTTAGGCATGTGAATATTCTCTGACTTCCACATTTAGAGATTTTCTGCATAACAATTCACTTTCTTCTTCTCTTCAAAAATCAACTGAATGAAAAAAAAAACCCAAACCAAAACTGAACAAATCCCTTCAGCTGATTACTCTGTTAGTGCTCACAGATGGCAAAAATAAAATAGAGTCAAGAGGTTTTTCCTGACTTTGTAAAGGAGTGTCTATGTGTGTAAAACTAACATAAAACAAGAATGCACTGTAAGGAATGGTCCATTTCCTATCTAAAAACCCACATATTTGGTTTTTTTTGTTTTTTTTTTTTTTTTTTTTTGCTTTGTTAGGTGGTCCCTAAGCCAGTAGAGAGCATTCTAGTTAAGTCAAAATAGATTTTTCTTGTGTGTTTTAGACATGGACATGACATTTTTGTGCCCTTGCCTGTACAAAAAAAAAATAAGGAATTAGCTGGGAGTTCTTACAAAACCCCCAGACTCACACCCAGACAGGGGAAACCTTGCAGGGTTTATAGCAATACCTGGGGCTGTGATCAGACAGATCTGTTCCCTGCCAGCTGAGCCACAAATCCCCACTCAGTTCATCCTCACAGCTCCTGATTGTCACTGCTGATCACAAACGGCCCCATCAATCTGCCTCATGCAGCCTGGGAGAGCCACTGGGACAGATGTGACCTGTCCTCTTGTCAGGAATCCTCAGAAGAAGGATTTCTGAGCTCGGGCAGAAAGGTGAGGAGCACCATTTCTCACCTGCTTGCATGCACACCATGAGAGAGAGCCTGAAGCCACACAAGTGAGAGTTTGCACCAAGTCCAGGCAGGGCTGGGCAGGGGTTTTTTGGCAAAAGAAAACCTTTGACCTTCTACATTCCATTGGAAAACATTCAGCCTCCAAAGAGGCAGCTTTGGCTCCACACTCAAATCATCCACCACAGTCTGGAGAACACTTAGGTGCAGTGAGAGCTGCCTGACACCCCTGCAGGAACTTGCCCACTGCATCCACAGGGAAAAGAGATTGCCTGGTGACAGCTGGGAACTCCCAAAGGGAGGGAACGTTCCTCCAAATCACTCCCTGGGGACTGAAATCAACCCTTTCCTACCGACACCACTCCAAGCCCTCTCTGAGTGCAAGGTTCCAGAGAAAACCCCAGTTCCAGCCCCGCTGCTGCTGCCAGCTCCTGCTCCCCTGCGCTGCCACCTTTCTGCTTTTCCTCTGCTTTGTCCCTTGTTCTCCTGGATCCTGTAAACAGCGTCTGAGCCCCAGCAGCAGTTCCCACCAGAGGGAGGAATCCCGGTGTACAGCCCTGGAGCACCGCTGCTATTTGGCAGGGGAAGGGACCCTGGGATGTGGCAGTTGCCATGGTAATGCTGGGGCTGGCTGGATCAAAAAGCAGAGGAATCTTTCACCAGGAGTTACTCCTGCCCCGTGGGAGCTCAACAATTAAAGGAGACTTTAAAGTTTATTTACCTATGAATGGGTCCAAGGAAAAGCCCCAGCCGTTTTTCTGGGATTTCTTTGCAGGTTAGAGGAAGAGCTATCAGTAAAAAGCAACAGCCTACAGGTGAAAGCAGAACATGCCAGGAGGAGTTTGCAGGATCCGTGGCACGGATGGGAAGTTTGGGAATGGAGAGCAGGAATGGCACATTTGGGGCCCCGTGTGCGCAGCCAAGTGTGAATTCCCTGGGGATTTGATGGCACACCTTCCAGTGGGAGAACCAGGGAAGCATCTTCCATTCAGCAAAGCCATTACCAACAGGAAATTATTCCCTGGCTCAGAAGAACCTTTCTTAATTAGGAGCCAAGCATTTCAGCTATTGGCTTGGGTTTGATCATGAACAATTCTTGCACCGTGGTCTGTTTTGCAGGCTGCAGCTGGAGACAAAGCGGTTTTGTTCTAAATCTTTCACATTAAGTCAGAGGAAAATAATTGTTCCATCATGAGCATTTCAACAACAGAAGCATTTGAATGAGTTCCACTACATTTTAAGGACCTGATGAAAAGTGTGGGCAGTAATTACATCCACTGGTCCCTGGGTCTGCGTGTGTGACAGCAGTTTCAGGGTGGAGGGAGGAGAGGGGTGATCTAATGTTAAGAAATAATTGTCACTGCACGCTTAAGAGGGACAGATGACACAGCCAGTGACTCTGAAAATGCATCTTGTCAAATTGCAGCAAGAAGAATGAAGTTGCCATCTTCATCAATACTTGCAGATGATTTCTCCAGGTAGATAAATTGCTTCAAAACCCATCTTAAATATCTCAACTTCTCCCCCATACACCCACTCCCAACTTGTTCTGTTAAAGACAAGTACTGAGTTTAATTATTCCAACTCTGAAAACATAAACTTTTTAAAGAAACTGATCCATGAAAAGGAAAGAACTGTAGAAGACTTGAGAAGTCAGGTAACTATGAGAGATAACTAACACCCAGCTAATAGTCAATAAATCCTCACCCTCCTGAAAATAATTAATAGTTCTGTGGCAGTGGTGAGAAAGGGCTCAGACTGGAGTAACAAAGAGACCAGTTTGTGTAAAACCAGTAAGGGGCCAGCAGTTACAGGTGTCCACCCAAAGCTCCGTAAGCCTACACAGGAAGGCCACTCCAGCACCTCTTCTGGTGCCACCTAAAGAAATCAATGCTGCTGGATGATTTCTGTGCTGCCTGGACTGGTTGGAAAAGGAGTCACTGGAAACCCGGTTCTCCAGAAGTAACGAGACTTCATTTGGTGGGGAATCTGCTTAAAAAGCAAAAGGGATTCAATCTCTTTTCAGTACTGATAGAAATAAGGGCAGAATGATAACTCACATACGAGAGATTGTTCTTAAAAGCTGTAAGATGGGGTATCACTGGTGAGAAGAAGCCTCAGATGCAGAGGGTTCGAGCTGTCACCCCACAGAGGAATCAGAGACACATTTACAGACCCTCTCTAAGGCACCTCAGTGCTCTCACAGGATGCAAAGCCCAGGAACAGGAGCTCCCTTCAAAGCGCTGCAAATGAAAGGCAAAGAGCAGCCACCCTTCCCCCTCAGCCTGGGAAACCTCAGCTCACAGAGCTACTGCAAAACAAAATCTCTGCAGCTCAAAAACTTCCTAGAGGAACACACTCCAAAGGTAGAAGCAGCCTGGAGAAGGCAAGGTCTATAAATCACTGCCTGTCAGCTTAGAAAAATGTTCTCTCTGCTTCTCTGTGGAGGAGTAAAATGAGAAAAGAAATTTCTTTTCTGTATAGATGGCTCAACCATAAGGTTATTTTAACATCATTTTCTTGTAACCCATCTACACACCACTGTTTAAGCAGTTTTATAAAGGATGTATGGGCTGACTCATGCAGCTGAAGAATCAGCCTAATTGGTCAAACTTCCAGGACACCGTGTGCTGAGCTGGAGAGAGCCATAATCTCATCTATTAGGGGATGTGACAAGAGGCAGGAGCTATCTCAGATTCCTGGAAGAGCTGGTGTGAAAAAAGAACCGTTGCCTAGGGACAGTCTCTTCTTTATGATAATTAAAGAGCTCAGATCTGGGCTATTCTGGATGGATGAAAAATATGCAAGCATAAGCTTAAATTCTGGCTTAGGCTTGTTCATGTGAGAAAGTTGTCTAATAATTCATTAGTTTCTTCAATAAAAGATATCCAAAAGGGAGGTAAAAAGGGCATCTGTGGACTTGGCTGGCAGGTTCACGTGGTCTCAAAATTTGTTCCAGACATCCTGGTCCTCTGTAGCACAAAATCACAGAATGACAGCCTCTTTTCCCAGGCAGCCAGCCCCAGGACAGGAGGGAAAGGCCTCAGGCTGGGCCAGGGGAGGCTCAGGGTGGACAGCAGCAGGAATTTCCCCATGGAAAGGGTGCTCAGGGATTGGAAATGCCCAGGGAGGTTTGGATCCCCATCCCTGGAGGTGCCCAAGGCAGGGCTGGGGGTGGCACTCAGTGCTCTGGGCTGGGGACAAGGTTGGGGATGGGGCAGAGCTTGGACTCGATGGCCTTGGAGGGCTTTTCCACCCTCAAAAGGGCAAAAGAGAATATGATGATCACAGTTATATCGTCTTTTTTTAAAGCTTTAAAAAATGTAGCCGAACTGAGATCATAAAAGTTAAGTATTTACTGTGATTTCCCCTTACAAAAAACAAATGTAAGATGATTTCATCAGTACCAGATAATAGGGCAGCTTATAACCAGAGGGCAGGGTTTCTAATAACTTCACTAAAAATATGCACTGGGACAAAAATGTGGTGCAATAAGAAGTACAAAAGGTAATAAATATTAGCTATTATCTCAGCTCATTTTATCAGGAAATAATATCCCAAATTTAATGGGATACAGGGAAGCCTTATGAAAAGCAGGCAGGGAGAGGCTTAGAGTCTTATCCAGTATTAGAGCAGAGGCTGCCTGATGAATAAGTTGACATTGAAGAGTAGAGAATGAAAATCATATGGATTTTAGGGAAAGGAAATAGCTCAAAAATGAAACTGTGATGCTGCCAGGCTCCATAGGAAGAGGCCCAGCTCCCAGCTCTGCCAGGGCTCCTAGCTGGAGCTGTGAGAGTGATGGGAAAACTGCACCAAAAACAGGATGGGGAGAGGAAAAAACGCATGAAAGGAGAGGTTTGAATGCAACAGCAAGTTGGGAATTAGAACAGGAAAACCAAGATACTCGGTAGAAGGAGTAGATGAAATAGGATTTATCCATGAGCTATATATTAACTCGGTGTGTAAAGAGATGTTCTTGAGTACCGTTTTTAAATAACAAAGTCAGGTCTTCCAGTGGTTTTTCTCTGCCTTTCACACCCTTCAGGGCTGCAGGATTGAGTGTTAAATACCCAGGGAGGCACCGGCCTTTGCAACACCAACAAGGCCATTTACTGCGGGTTAAAGCCAACGCTTCAGCCCAGGAGACTCTAAATTTATTGCTGGTTCTCAGGCACATCGTGTCCGCTTCTGATTTGTCTGTGGCCCTGGAAGTGTCTGCTGTGGCTTCCAAGGCTGGGATTTAACCGTGGTTAATTCACTTTACTCAGGTACAAGAGAGAGTTACCACTGGTGGTAAATAGTTACTACACACAATAAGCTCAGGGAAGAATTCAGTAAATATCAACAGCGGGTAAGAAATTTTAGATCAAACTGTGATGTCCACTGGGGAAAAAAAACAAACAACCAAGAAGCATAAACATTTATTCCCACAACTCTTAATAAATTGTGCTTTGGAAGGAGCAGGAATCTCACCAAGCACTGCCCACTTTCTCTGTTTTCTACTCAAAATCATTGATATTTCCTCCGACTTTGAAAATGAGCAATCAGATCTCACATTTCTATCTCTGCCATGCTCTGTTGTTTAGAAAAAGCACCAGGTCTTCCCAGTGAAAGGGGAGGAAAAACTGGCAGCTACACATTTGGAGTCTAATTTTAGGAGGAACTGAGCCATTCTAATGTGCTGCAGTCAACAGGAACCAACGGCACTCAATAATTCATGAGTTTCTTTCCATGTTTGAGTAGAGCCTGTTGAAAATTTCCCAAGGAAACATTTTCCATCAGAAAAGTCCAATTTCTGTGAAGCAAAAATGCTTACAGGACAGGATATGCTTGGATACTTCTCTAATACCTTTTTTCCTATGCATTTTGAAGTAGTTTTTAATCTGTAGTAATATAATAATTAGAACAAAGTATTTTAAATATGAAAAGGGTTGTCTGGCTATGAGACAAAAGGAATTTTAGCCTAAACAAAACGTTTCAATCAATCTTCATTGGGATTTTTAAAAATTCTTTTTAAACACCAGTGTTTGAGAAGAAAAAGGATTAAAACTTGGTTTATTTTCAATTTGGGCTGGAATATACTTTCATCATTTTCTTGGGAAAGAAAAGCATTTCCTACTTTAGGCATAGCTAAGGAGGTATTTTCATGCCTGTCCTAAAAAAACTCTTTACACTCATGCAGATAAAACCTCTCTTTGACCCAGGTGATGAGTGGAGTGTTAAATTTGTTATGTCTTTCCTGTCACTTTGATTCAGCTATTTTAAAATGAATGGCATTTGCATCAGAAGGCAGCAGAACAACCATTTCTTACCTTTAGTCTTTCTGTTACCCCATCAGTGAAACTGACTGTGAATTCAGCAATTTTGGGCACTCTGAGTTTTCCTTTGTTCTTCTGGTCAGGCTGATATTCTGTTCTTGTTTTCACAATTACCTGGAAAATAACAACACTTTTAAGGCTTCTGCCTACAGCAGAGATTTTTGGGTTGTTATCAAAGCTTTTCTATATAAACCATCCCCTGGACCTACACGAGCACCATAAATGAACACAAACCCATCATCCCTCAGGAATAAGAGAGGCAGATAAACAAGCAGATACACAGAACTAGGACAGTGAGCTTATCACACTGAGCCTTAAAACAACTGACAGCAAAATGCTTGACACCCACTTTTGTTTAGGAGCATTTAATTTTTATGTCATGCTCAGCAGGCAGAAGAGAAGAACCTCACTAATTAAAAGCTCTGTCCAAACAAGTTCTGCTGAAGCCAGTTTCAATTTAGGCCATTTGGTGTCTCATTCATTCAGGCTCCAGATTATCAATATTTATCTTGTATTATCACCTTGGCTTTTCCCCTAAGATCTGTGTCTGATAAATCCAGGTCCTACTAATCTTACAAAATGAGGTGGTTTACACCAGTGCAGAAGACCCTTCCACTTTCTGGCTCCCCATTCTGAGCTGCAACCTGGTGGAAATGCAAAACTCCAGGAGTGGAAGCTGCCCCAGATGAGAGTGACAAGAGTGATCCTAAAGCTCTCAGTTAGAAACAAAACCATGGTGAAGGATTGGAACAGATTAAGTGATGCACGGGGTTGAGTTCCCAGCTAATCAAGGACTTATTTCCAAATGAAGACAGCAAAGTCTGCTTTGGACCAAAGAGAAGCCCAGGTATTAAACCCTCCTGCATTTAGTGCATGTGGAAATCAGAGAAAGAGAAAAGCAGCGAGGAGTCATAAGCCAATTTTCTGGATTCAAATGCAAATCATTAAATACTGATGAATATTTACATCCTCCAGCGAATCCCTCTCAATAGTATTTATTACAGGAGCATTTGCAATATTAATACTTGGCTAGAAGAAGGGACAAAAAGCCACTGAAATACATTCCTGTGAGCAGTTGGGAGCTCAGGATTTGTGATGACACAACACAGAAGAGGGGAAATGACTGATGGGGACAAGCTTGGGCAGGTTTGGGGTGAATCCTGACCCTGCTCTGAACCCACTGTTGAATCAAACCCCGTTTTGCCCACCCCGTCCAGCACACTAAAATAAAATAAATTTATTTTATTTTAAATAAAGGCAAAATAAAGCAAAGCTCCCTCTGCAGTCAAGACAAAGTGGCCCAGGTCAGCTCTGAGCTCCAAACAAGCAATAAGCTCATTTTCTCCCTCAAAAGGAGGCAAGTGCACCCAGCCTCGTGCAGCTGGCCAGCCTTCAGCCTTCTCCCTGGCCTTTTGTAAACCCAGTACAGTAAATTATAGAGCATCAGCCAGCAGCACCTGCCAGCCAGTGTTTAGAAATTGCTCTCTTTCTGTTTTCAGACAATATCAAATTCTCCCAAATTCATGCTTCCTGCTTGATATAAATCTTAGCTGCAGACAATTTTTTTAAAATTTATATGAGAGCTTTTCCACAAACTGTAAAGCTGGGTCTTAATGAAAAACCATGAAGGCAGAATGTAAGGGAAAAAAAAAATCAAATAAAAATCTTTCCTTGTTTCTAGCTATAATTTAATTTTCTTCATCGTCAACACCAATTTTGTTATGGTTATTTTTCAACTGTTCCATTGCACCAATAAGCAGGAAAGTTTGACTCATGCTGTCTGCAGGGATAGAGAGTCTGAAAATGAACCCGCACAGCCCTTCCTTCACCAGGCTTCAGACTCAGGTCCAGCAGCAATTCTATCACATCTGGGAACGAATAAGCAAGCTCAGGCCCCAGCCAGATCAGAAGGCACTTGGAACACAATTTGCTGACTGTACCAGCAGTGAAATGAGTGTGCACAGAGCCACAGTCACCCCGGGCAGTGTTTTGCAGAGGTATCAAAGAGCTTTGGTAGAAGAGGGAAGAAGCACCTTTGCTGAAGGGCTTTTAGCACGGCAGAAGTTAAAAACCTGCTCTCCCGAAGTGCCTTCGTCAGAAACCCTCCGGAATTACTCAGCAGAACAAAGACAGAGCAGGCAGTGAAGGCTCCCCTTTAGAGGAGAGCAGAGAAATTAAATGACAAAGGTCAAACAGCAAACTGAAAACCTGCACTGGGGGGGGGATAAAAATGCAATTTTGGTGAGGGCATGGGGTGTACATTGAGAAGAACAGAGCTCCCTCCCTCACAGGCTAAATAAATCAGCCTGAGCATGGATCCCACTCTTGAGGAGTTAGAAGTGCAAATTCAGAAAAAAAAAATCTTAAAAAGCAACATTTCTGCATTTTAGGTTTTTTTTTTTTAATTCTTCTTTTTTTTTTTTCTTTTTCTGTTTTTATTTTTCAGCCTTGATTTGAGTCGGTTGGGAATGATCTGCCTTCCTCCATTCCCTGCCATCACTCCTTTTTCACCTTCTCTTTCCATTTCGTCAGCGAGAAAAAAAAAAAAAAAAAA
>WAAG01025493.1:214920-229471 GCA_013390105.1 Tichodroma muraria
GCCCTCTTCTCCACCCTCTGGCCCTCGGTGGCGTTGAGCGCTGTGTCCCTCGCCGGGGTGTCACGCAGTGGCGTGGGATCGTGGAATGGTTTGGGTTGGGAGGGGCCTTAAAGATCACCTGGTTCCCCCCCCTTGCCATGGGCAGGAACACCTTCCACTGTCCCGGGCTGCTCCGAGCCCCGTCCAGCCTGGCCTTGGACGTTTCCAAGGATCCAGGGGCAGCCACAGCTGCTCTGGGCACGCTGTGCCAGGGCCTGCCCTCCTCAATTTCTTCCCAATATCCGAACCTAAATCTCCCCTCTTTCAGTGTGGAGCCGCTCCCCCCTGTCCTGTCACGCCAGTTCCTGATGCAGAGTCCCTCTCCTGCTTCCCTGCAGCCCCTCCAGACACTGGAAGGTTCTGTGGGGTCTCCGCATAACCTTCTCCAGGCTGAACATCCCCAATTTTCTCGCCCTGTCCCCATAGGGAAGGTTTCCCAATCCCTTTTTCAGCTTCCTGGCCCCCAGTCACTCTCCCCGGTGCCCACTCAAACGCCTGGCAGGAGGCTGGAGCCAGCCGGGGGCCAGTCACTGCTCCCAGCTAACAAGAACAGGACGAGAGGAAACAGCCTCAGGTTTAGGTTGGATATTAGGGAGAAGTTCTTCTCTGAAAGGGTGGTCAGGCAGAGGCTGCTCAGGGCAGTGGTGGAATCGCCATCCCTGGAAGCGTTCAAAAACCACGTAGACGTGGCATTTACAGTTTAACAGGGGACCTGGCAGTGCTGAGGTAATGGTTGGACTCAATGACCTTGGAGGTCTTTTCCAGCCTCAGGGATTCTGTGATTCTCAAATGCTGGGTTGGCAGGACAGGACCACAGCCACCGTCTCCTGCAGCGGGAGGCTGAGCACTCCTCTTGGAGACACAGGGTACTTTGGGATGACTTCAGCCTGATTTGTTTATAAATTTAGAATTTGCCTCCAGAGCTCGTAACTTGGCATTTTTCACGAGATCTAAATATACTCCTTGAAGGCGTGAACTGTTTCCATAATAAAGCCTTTTAGAATTGACTTGTGAAAACTCATTTAAAGCTGTATTTTGGCAGAGTGAGGGGAAGTGCTGACTGCAGTGGTAGAGCTTGTTCACAGTACAGAGGGAAGAGCTGAGAGGAAGGGAGTAGAGAAGGGCAGCTATAACTACCTGCTACTAACATCACCTTACATGGCCCATTAAAGATTCTGTTTCCAACAGTTTCGCCAGTTTTTCATGCTTGGGTTGGAATTTTCTCTATCACATTTCTGGATCAGGGCAAACTTCAACAGTAAATTTCACCCAAGAGGTTTTTTTTCTGGGTTTAAGAATAAAGTTGTGCCACAGATGCAACTTAACCTTGAACAACTTTTGCTTGGAGTGCTACAAATTTTTGGCAGGTAGATTTTGATGTTCTCAGGATATCTGGGGGAAAAAAAAATCAATCACATCAGAAGGTTTGGGGAGGTCACATTCAGGAAATTCAGGAAAGATTTCTTAAGCAGAGATCACCTTAGATCTGATCCATCAGAGGTGTGTTCAGCTCAAGACTGAACAAGATTTCCACTGAAATTACAACTCCAGGCTGCTGCAGACCAGACCAGGGAGAGATGCCTACAAAGGAAGCTGGCAGGGTGCATCCCACAGATAAGGGCAAGTGTAGGATTTAGGCTCTATAGGTCCGAGAAAGCACATTAGAAACCCATTCACTAAAGAGTATTGATTAAAGTTACTACAATAAAATGTTTAAATATTGCAGGAACACCAGAAATCAGCTATCCATGCCCACCTGGGATAGGACCTGTGGAGATATAGTAAGTTATACTCCCTGCAAAGTCCTTTTCTCATGTCCCTGTGCTGCTTTGGCCCAGGATGATCATTATGTGGAGGCTGTAAGAAAATCCAAGAGCACACGAGAGATGCCAGAAGCCCTGTCTCACCCCAGACCCTGAGCCAAAGCCCCAAAGGCTCCTGTCAGAGCGCTTGGTGCTACTCTGTCCAGCATCACGGAGGCTGGAAGGAGCCCTGGAGCCCAGCCAGTGCCAAAGGCAGGGACAGCAAGGGCAGGATGCTCAGGGCTCTTTCCAGCTGGGTTTTGAATAACTCTGATGGGAGATACAAATGCTCTGGGAAACCTGTTCCAGTGTTTAGTCACCCTTACAGTAAAATAGATTTTCTCATGTTTAAATGAAATTTCTGTGTTTAAGTTTGGGCCCTCTGTCCCTTTTTCTGTCACTGGGCATAGCTGAGTAGAGGCTTCTCCAGCCTGAGCAATCCCAGCTCCATCAGCCTCTCCCAGAGGGGCAGATGTTCCAGCCAAGACAGTGCAATTACAGCAACTCTTTCCCCAAATCCCAGTATATTACATTATAGGATCTGAAGTGATTTGACCAGCCAGAGAGATTAACAGATCTATACTTAGCTGTCATTGAACATATGGATTTGAACTACTCTAGCTCCTTTGTCAGCAAAAGGGCTATTTTTAATGGAGGCAACAGGAAATATTATTAAATAACACGAAGGAAACATTGCACTGCAACTCCTTGAAAATGGCATTGGGGCTTTCCACCTTTATCTGGCAATTACCAACTTGAGGGCTCTGTTGAAAAGCAAAGTGATGTCTTTCATAGCTTTCAAATACATCCTGTGATCTAAAAGCCAAATAATTTTCATCCACGTCGACACTGGCAATGAACAGCCCGCTTAGCCAAAATATCACATTAATGACACCTTAGCTGATGCTCTGACTTCAGAGAGGTCTTAAGCAACACTTCGCAAACACAGTGATGGGAAATCTCCAGAGTCACCTGTGCTAACCCATGGAAACTGGGCTTGCATCATGAAAAAATAAGGTTGCAAATAAGGTTACCTGCTTGTTGAACTCACAGAGTTTAATATACTAACTTTTTCTTGGTCATGCCACAATACTCTTCACGGTAAAAAACCCAAGGGGCAATGAGGAGAATCCCCTTCCTTCTTGTGCATTGCTCCCACTGTAAAGAACCTTTCCTGTAGCTGCAAATCTCCTGATAACTAACCACAGCTCAGCTGTGCTGGAGACATTCCATGTGACCCAGAGAACCCAGCTCGGCATGGCCAGCACCCCAGCACTGGCACCAGGAACCACTTCTCCCCCAAAAGCCTTCTAGTTCTGAGTGCCAGCAGCAAGAACCTGTGAAAAATAAGCAGATGCTGCTTTTACCTTTTGACTTTCTAGGGTGAAAGCACATTTTAAGCAACGTTTTTCAGTGGCACCATCTGAGAATTCTGGCAGTGTGGTAGAGGGAGATGAGCAGAGAGATATCCAAAGCCTCCCTTGGGATTACATCCAGTAACTTCCATTTCCTCCACGAAACAGCTCTGTGACTCTTTGGGGTCAGCGTGGCCCATTTCAGTTTGAAAATGCTTCTTTGCAAAATCCCTCTCTCACAAACATACAAACAGACTACCAGGAGTAAATTTACTTAGCAGGATGCTTCATGGCAAAATGTAGATGTCTGATGTTGCCAGCAAGATCCCAAAAGTGAGCATTCTGTAGGGACAACATTAAAGCAAGCCCAAGTGAGTATGAGAAATCCGAGTAACACACAGATCTTCTTACAGAGCCAATTCAGAGCCTGACATTTCCGCCCACACAGCACAGCTCAGTGACAGGCAATAAGACACGGCAGCAATATGAGCAACATGAGACTCCAGAGGAATAAACAATATATTGCTTCTGTCAACAAAAATATATGCCTCTCTTTATTCCTAAGTCTCCCACAATTATTAATGCACTGGGTTTGTGTGGCAGGGGGGCTGCAGGGGTGGCTTCTGTGAGAAGCTGCTGGAAGCTTCCCCCGTGTCCCACAGAGCAGCTCCAACGGGGTAACACGTCTGGAAAACAGATTTAAGAATGGGGGGTAAAACTGCACAGCTGCAAGCAGGAGAGAGGAGTGAGAATGTGTGAGAGGAACAGCTCTGCAGCCACCCAGGATGGAGGAGAAGGAGGGGAAGGAGATGCTCCAGGTGCCAGAGCTGAGATTCCCCTGAAGCCCAAGGTGAAGCTCAAGTGGAGCTGAGCCCAGGAAGAAAGGAGGGTAACAGGGCTTGGGTATAAACATTTCACTGTATTCTGCAGCTTGTAAACAAAGCAACAGTCACAGCACAGTTCAGCTTCTCCCCACTTCAAGCCTGAACACATAAATCAACTTCTCTTCAATGTTCACGAATATTATTCTACCCACTTGCTCCTTGATCTATGAAACCCTTATTATCTCACTTCATAAAATATGTTTCCTGCACACCAAGAATTTTTCTCTGTAACGTTCCTGCTTATTAGTATAAGGAACAATATTTTATCTGTTTTCATATGTTGAAAATCTGGGACCAGGCTTTCAATGAAAGCACTGGAAAATGCGTGTAGAATGGGAAAGCAGGGGTTACTAAGAAGAGAAACTACAAAACTTAAAGGCACTGTGTCAGGACAAAGTTTCAGGAAGTCACGATAGTCATGATAGGGCAATCCTAGGAGTAACATCATCCACCTCAGACTGTTCTACCAAAAAATCATGTTTGTTTCTCAAACATTCACCTGAGTTCATGTCAAAATTAGTCCAATACAGCAGTGAAAACCAGTACAGTGTTCTTTTCCTTGGGAGATCACAGACAACTTAGCACCATACTCAAAAATTTTTACCCTTTCTGTAGCTGAAGGTATTTAAATACAAGGAGGTGTAAAAAGTGACCACGTCCATTCTAAGCTGGGTTTAACTACTTTAGTCACTGCTGTGAGGAGTTCATCTATCCCACAGAGTTCCATCAGCACCACTGACTTCCTGTCACACACAGTAGGAACCAGAAAACAATCATACAGCAGAACAGGGGAAAAAACCAAAAGCCATGCTAGTTTATTATTCATTTCAAAATACAGGGGATTACAAAGATTCTGGATGAGAGGGAACATTTGTCAGTGCCATCCTGAGCCTTCCTGCACAGCTCTTTCAATCTGCCTCTGTTCCTCCTCAAACAGGACTGCCAGGAGTGCAATAAATCTTAAATAAATCTGGGAATATGTGTATTCCCAGCATGGAGGGATCCTGTCATGACCTCTGGGAGATGACACAAATCAGATTTGTTCACAGCCCAGCCCACCTACATCCACAGCTCAGCTGAGCCCCTCGGGTGAGACACAAATGTGGAGTCCAAATTTAGAGAAGGAAGAAGAGATCCTCTCTTAATGTGCTCCACATATTCAGCACAAGAGACACGATAAAAGAGGTGCCACAGCCACTGGGAGGTCAAAGCACTCAGCATCTCCCAGGAGGTGATCACCCTCCCTGGATCAAGGAATATTCCTTTTTTCCTTAGGGGCCTCCATAACTTTTCTCCCAATAAAATGAAACTGCAGCTACCCAAATTAATTTTCTCTAGGCTGAAGCTTTCAAAAGTGAATCTTTCTGCCTCAGATCAGAGGGTCCTGATGCCGTCACTAACGAGTGAGAAACTTCCTGTGAATATTTATTAAAAATCCACTGTGGCTTAATATACTTCAATAAAACTTGCTCTTTTCCTCCTAAAGTAAAATTCCTCTTAAACCATAGGTTCTCCTGCTGCTTCAGTTTGCTGGAAAGCCCATGATGTTAAACCCATCCGTGGCTGCTTTGGTTTTTTATGCAAATGCCAACCATCAGAGTTATATAAGTGCTTATGCAAGGAAAAGAAACATAATACACAAACCTGCCCATGTCACTGAGAGTTATTTACAAGAGCTATACATCAAAGTTCTGTTTTGCTTTATATTTAAGGGCCTACTGCACAGGCAAAATGTCATATATGCCCGAAATTTGCTTTCAGTTACTTCCCCCTCCCAAAGAAAAAGAAAACTACAATTCAGCTGCCTGCTGAAGGCTATTCCTTAGTCCATGCAAAATTGTATTAGAAGCTTTGAAGTTAAAACATGAACATTGACTACCAGGGAGGGCCCTAAAGACAAAGACATTTACTGGATGTAAATGTTCAGTGAAGACAAGACAAAGGTCACCTTCTACTTTCCCAAGATCAAACCATGTTGGAAACATGAATTTCCACATCCTGCTCTCAAGTTTTGCTTCAGAGCTGAAATCTTTTCAAGGAAGGAATCAGCAGTGAAACATTATTAACCTTGGTGATTGATTATGTTGTAATGGCCAAGTTATGATAGCCTCAGAGGCCATGGGACTGCAGAGCCTCCGCTGGTGGGACAGGGGAATCTGATTCATCCCAGCTCCAGAGCAGATGGGGCGCGAGCAGAGGAGCTGCTGGGCAAGCCAAGCCTTCAGCCTGCAGGAAATGAGGTTTTATCTCAATAGGTGGCTTTGGGCCAAATCAAGCAGGAAACAAACCCTTTTGAAAATGCCCACAAACTGGAAATTCCCGGAAAGGTCACTTCAGAAACATCAACACTTCCAAAACACCATTCCCAAGTTCCCAAGGCTGCAGCTGATCAGTGACACCGTGTCTGGCAGCGGCAGCAGCAGCATCTGCACACAGCAGCTCCGCACAGTAGCTGTGGGAGCTGCCGAAGCTCCCTGGCTCCTGTGCAGAGGATGCTGAGGACACCCTGGGAAGGCTGCCCAGAGCCACAGCTCCACGGCAGAGAGTGCAGGAGCTCCAGCAGTCCGGCCTCAGCCAAGCTCTCAGTGCTTCCAGACATGGAAGTCACTTTGGAGTTCAGGCTCCCAGCACTTCCCTGCTTTCAGCTTTACAGCCTTTGGAAGTGGTAGCCCAAGGGCACCAGATGGAGTTTTGAGGCCCCAGGCCCTGGACAGAGAACTCCAAGGCAGGGTTGCCTGGGTTGAGCTGCTCCGAGAACCAGGCAAGAACTCCTGAAATGGGATAACTTCAACCAAAACATGTCAGGATGTGCTATTTCCAGCAAAACTGTGACCAAATTATCTCCAGATAGCATGGAAAAGTGATACAAACCCCAAAGGCTTTACTCTCCACTGCTTACCTTCATCCAAAGTCATTTGTATTTATGACACACAGGGAAAAGCTTATCCAGACCAGCTTTTGGATCATGAGATAAGGGTCTGACACCATTATTTACAGATAACAGAAATTCAGCAGCAATGCCTTTGGCTACTGCGTGCCCTGGCTGCTCCCTTCCACTTCTGTACCACAAGCAGCCCCCTCAGATCTCCTGGCAACTGTTCCCAAAGCTGAGATGGAGAAATGTCAAACTTTGAGAATTAGTTGGAGTTTGTGTTCTGTATAGAAAGGTAAATTATGCACTGAGAGCAAGGCAAAGCAAAGACAAAATGTGACCTCTGTGTATTTGCACATCTGCTTCAGTTCACACTCCAAGGGAGATTTGTTATTAAAAACTTCAGGTAACTGATCTGCATTTTGAAGAGTGTGAAGGAAAAGCAGTGCTGCCCAGGAGCCACAGCAGGACAGTGTGACACCTGCTCTTGGTTCTGCAGTGAAGATTAAGGTCTTCAGGGAAGAATCAGTTCTTTTCTGAATCTCTACTCTGTGATCCAGTGCCCCGAGGGTCCCCGAATCACTTCTCACTCCTTTTAACAAAGAGGGTTTCAGTGAAGGTTTTCATGTTTATCCAACCCTTTGTCTCCTTGTTGAGCACGTTACTTACTTGGAACATATGAGATATTTTAATGCAACACTGCAATCACATTTCTTTTGCATTTTTCACTTAAATGATCACATGAATTAAAAAAAGAATGCACAGAGGTCTGAGTGGGTGGGGACAGTGGTCCTGTTTGCAGAGCTTGAGCTAGGTTCTTCTCCAGGCCCTTTTTTCAGCAGTTTAACTGCTCTGCTGACCCTTGTTGCCAACTGTACCTTTGAAATCTGGTCACTACAGCAGAACTTCATAACACAACAAGTGAAAAATTGAACCTGAATCAGCGTTTTTTTCCCCACTGCAACAGCCGTTATGGCCCAAAGTGCCATAACATATAACATAACATAACATATAACACATAACATAACATATAACGCATAACATAACACATAACATAACATAACATATAACATAACATAACGTTTCTGCCAAATGAAAGTTCTTGGTTAGTAGATCCCAACCAATTAATTATCTCATCATCACCACACAGACCCTTCAGACTGAAGGAGGTACACAGGGATGATTTAGGGCCATACTTACCCCTTATAATTTCTTTTAAAACAGCCCCACAGACAGAGGTCTGTGTTTATCCGAAGAATCTTAATGTGTTGGCTAAACTTCATGCAGGGATTTAGGTTAATGCACCTCATCTATCCTGTTAAAGTAGCAATTATGCATCTGGAAGAAAAGTGTTTCCAGGGCCCCTGAAGTCCGTGCCAGTAAAGTACCAACTGCAGCTGCAGTTTACAAGAAAAGTTAGAGCAATAACTCTACAATTTACAAATCAGGATTATAAACTAAATATTCCCAATGCAAACATTTCATTGATAGAACTGTGGGGACAGGGAGATCATTTAGTCAAAAAAACCCTCAACCCCCCCAAAATCCCACGTGTGACTCTAAACATGTGTTTTGAAAATACCAAAGAACCATGACATTTTTGCTCTGCCAGAAAAATGATCACATCTTGATTGAATACTTTGCCTTCTCATTTCCTTTTCCAAGCTGAAATGTCAACTATTTTAAGTAAAATCCAAATATTACCCAACCACAAACCAGAAGAGAACCTTGATGCCTCCCTGAAAAGGCACATTCCAGTTCCACACTTGCAGTTTTACCATGAAGAAAACGGAGATGAAACCTTTCCAAGTGCTTTGCTGCCTAATGACACAATCACCAGCATGTTATTAAAGCTCAACACAGACACTGCAGTCATTATATCTGCAAACACCAAGACATTATGGCAGGAGAAAACAATTCTTTTATTGAAAGCCAGGATGTCTCATTGTGACAGGTGAATGTTTAACTCCCGAGATGAACCCCATATACATAACTATTGTTATGCAGTTTTCATGTTCCATTTACACAATTTGCTGGCTTAAAAGGCTTTAACAGTCAATCAAGGGTTCAAGTATTAAGCTGCAGAACAGAAGAAAATTATATTGTGTTATTGAAGTCGGGTAGATAAACAACACCTCCTGATTGTGATGGTACCATTATGTGCCTCAGGATGAACAGGAGAGAGAAAACATTCACCTGGTTTCATATTCCAAATACTTGCTGAGACTCATGTATAAATGGATGAAAGAACAGAGAGGGTTATTGTGTAATATTTTAATATCATAAAGTCAAATTTATGCAAACCAGGAAAAAAGGAAAATGGGGTTTATGTCTTGTGTGGAGTTCTGCCTTCCTGAATTTGTGTTTATTATTCTGACAAGCTACAAAAATAAAAGATATAAATACAGAGACAAGAGTAAATGTGTATCTCTTCTTTTGCAAGCAAACTGTCACAATATTATGCTCATTAAAAAGCTTTCTAAAACTAATAGCTCAGCGAAACACCAGGCTTAATGGCTTGAGATAAATATCTTGCAACAGAGCTGTATAAGCCACTGTAAAAACAAACCTCTTAAACAGCAGAAGCACAAACACCAAGCAAGCAATAGAGAACCTGTGTTCCCTGAAGTCACTTTGCAGTCTTGCACTGACTCCAGGAAGAACTAGATCAAAAGAAAAGCTTTCACTTCACTTATGTTTCCTTTGGGGCTGAATCTTCCTTTATTTTCTTGCTACACCCAACCAAAGATGGACTCATCCTCGAGAAAAAAAGGGATAAAAGTGAGTTGGTATATTTCCATTAATATAAAAAAAAGTCTCCATATCAAGTGGGACAAATAAAAACTGTTCAGATTCTTCAGATTGTACTTTAGACTATCAGGGAAGGATTTAGCTCAAGAAGAAGGCAAAATCCACCTCCCTTTGCCTTGGCAAAGCACAGAGCCCTCCCTGTGAGGATGGAGCTGCTCTGGTCCCCAAATCACTGAAATCTTAAATAAATTTGAGCTCAATGTCAGTAATACTTTAGAATATAACTGGCACTTATTATAATAACATTAAACAAGATCAGTGCATGTTTTAAATGTTATTAATTTGCTTATTGTAGGGTTTTTTGGCCTTTAATGGACTGTGTACATACCCTGTCCAGGTATGCCCCATTCTGTGACCTCTGGATCCTGTCAGAGCCTGCAGGAGAACATCAGGGGGAGGAAAATCATCACTTGCAGTCACATGGAATCTAATCTTAATTGCAACATTCCAAGAAGTAAATAAGTAGCATTAAAATTCAAGTAGACTTTTGTTCTCTCAACAAAACCAATTTATAGAGGCAGTAAAATGCAGCATTAATTTTCTAGATTTATTAATCCAGGGGAAATAAAAAAGAAGATAAAACTGAACCCAGTTTATTCAGACTTGTTGATCCCTATCTAAATATCTTCTAGAATTATTCCATTTGCTTCTTGATTAATGAAAAATTCAGATCAATAGGAGACTTATCTCCCTAGATTTGATGTTGTGCAAAATCTGCTAATTAGAAAGAAGGTATTAGAATTGATGGTTTTCACTGAAATAGAAAGGAGATTCTCTTAATAGAAGATTCTCAGTTAAAGCTCCTGAGAAAGAGGGTAAAATTACAATTAAAGATAGAGTAAGAGGGGAGGAGGAGGGATTGGTTGGATGGGGAGGTTTTTTGAGTCACTGGAAATTACATATAAAGAAAATGCTCTTTCTCTGAAAGAAATGAGTGGCTGAAAAGGGGACAGGCCCTGTCCATAAATCCAAGGCTAAACAGCACATGGTGACCCATAACACACAGAAAAGAAGCCATTATGCTAAGATGGCAAATCCACACAGGTAATCATATATAAGCAGGATTTTGCTGGGTTTTTTTCCTTATAATAAATATAATCTTGAAATCTAATAATCTATTAAAGATTTCTCCTCCTTTTTTCTTGACATTTGTTCTTCTTTTTTCTTGAAATCAAGCAAACATAAATCCAGGAAGACTTTTTTTAAAATTCACTGTCCTACACATCCATGGAAGTGTGTGTCTTATACATAGATATATGTCCAACATATACATTAATAGTTTTGCACAAACACTTCTGCAATGATCTCAGCTGTGGGAGAAAGCACATGGAACAGTTTCCATGGGAGGAGAGATTTATTAGATTGGAACTTCTTAGCACAGAAATATGACAGAGGCCAATGGAACCTTGAATATGAATATGAATAGCACTTAATGAATAATTAATATCAGGTCATAATTCCAGAATTAATCAGGAATTGGGTTTAAAGCCAACAGAAGTGGTTTTGCACACATTACAGAATATTTGCACAATAATTGTGGAAGAAGTTGTTGAAGCATATTTCAGTGGAATTTCTTCTCCTATTCAACAACATCCGCTGGGGCAGAGATTTCTGTTCTGAACCAGAATTGCACTTCTTTTGTTCTCATGAAGAAGATTTTTGAGGGAGTACTTTCCTGCCATGTGTGTGGAAATCTAATCCAACATTTTACAGAATAAGACACTGGCAGGAATGGGCTACACCCCAACATGCCCCCATGTGGGAAACTTCGATCAGCACCGATGCAAGGGAAGAAAAAGTGCTGTGGGTGAAAGCTGCACTTTCAACTTGCCTGCTAGCTCTTCATGGATTAGTATATTCTTTTTCCTAATAATTCATCCAACTGTGAGGCCAGAAATTCCAATTCCATTTGTAAGCATACACTGTATTATCTTAAATTGTGCAGCAGCTACAATGCCTCTAATTGAAATTGGCTGAATGCAGAGCACCAGTTTTAATTCCCAAGTCATTTTCCAGTAATGAAAGAGCTGCATTCAGGGCACAGAGTGAGAACATGTTGGATGGTTTTGTAAAATTGTGTTACAGCAACCTTTGGGGAGAATCTAATTTATTTATTGTATGTATGAAATCAACCACTATGTTCCTACGTGAAAAAATAAATTATTATTCATACAACTACTGCCTTGGACCCATCTGTGAATAAGTTTAATTATGTATTTCACATGTTCACAAAAACTTGCAGATGTTTTATGTGCATGTCTTTATGTCAGGCTGCAGCAAACACTTCCACCATCCTTCCTCCAAATTAATACTACAAGACCCTCCACGAAACAAAAGGTTTTTTTCTATTAAAGGCTGTGAGTGCCTAAAGCATGAAATGAATTCCATTTGTGAGTTGTAGAACCTACTACCCAAAACAAACAGCTGAATGGACCTTAAACCTCGGGATCTTCACTTGTATTAATAATTTGTTTTCTCTAGTAAAATAAAACATTATCAGTTCATTTCCTACCTTCTCCATCAAACTGGCTGCAGGCCAACAGTCGACTTCGGAACCTTTCATTTTCCTCAAGCATTTTTGAAATCACTTTCCAGACTTTGTGCCAGACTTTGGACTGAAAGATAAAATGTGAAACATATAAAAAGTTTGCATTAAAACATCTCTAGGGCAGAACTTTGAATTCCCCACAATGACTATGAAGTCCAGCTGGGTTTTTTTTGTTGAGGACTGGGAAAGAAGGGAAAAGAGATATATATGTGGGATATATGGAAGATATAAAAGTCAGAAATATATATTCTTCCATGATTTTTCACATGAGATCTCCACCTTTTTTCTTGCCTAGAACTCTTGTGTTTATCCAGGACTTGAGAAGTGCCCTTCTAGAAAAGTAAAGCTCATGAAAATTTGTGTAAAGCCATTAAGCTCTCTTCAAAGTCATCCAAAAAGGTGTGTGGGGGGAAGATTGTGTAGTTTTCCAGGAGCAAAGTTTCCCATGTGGTCCCTCAGCGGCAGCATAACTGAGGCCCCAAACTCAGATTCCAGAATAGCAATGCTCTTGCCTATTTCATATTAAATCCATATTAATTTGATTTATAGATGTTTATAAAAACCTTTATTTTACAGGCATAAAGCTCTGTCCGTAGTGGGCACGCTTCAAACTTGTGCATTGAAAAGATTAAATTGGAATTGTGGACAAAAGCATTCAGGCAGAGGTGGCCTAACAAATAGAAATGGCTGTTGACATGCTGATGTTTGGACTTTTGCTGGACCTCATCTGAGAAACCGGTTTAAATCTAAAGATAATTCCTTTCTCGAGGACATTTATTGCTAAAACATTCTATATATTCCTCATTGTTTTTGAAGACTATTCAACGCACCAGGAGAGCCATATTCCAGGATGTTATTAGCTGTTCCTCTGCAGCTGGTAGCATTTTGCTGTTTTTAAATCAAGTATCTATGACAGGGCTCTGTTCTAGTCCAGCTGATTACTTGTACTTCACACATTACAGAATCTCATAATGAGTTACTGCTTAATAAATGTCCCTCTTAAAATTTCAAGCATTTGTTGAACTACTGAACAGGAACAGAAACACATTTGTGAAGCAGAAAGTAATTCTGCATTGCTCCAAAGATGGCATTAATAGCTCAGGTTCCTGCCTTCCCTTATTTGTAACCTGTGGGATTTTCTTTGTTTAAAACATGAGAGGAAGAGGAGCTGCAGAGCTTTTTCCTGCTGGGTTCACCCCCAAGGTGTGCTGCACCCTGGCCCCAATCCAGCAAAGCATTTCAGTACAGGCTTTAAGTCAACAGTATACTCTCATTTTTCAAGGTAAGCACACACTTAAGTGCTTTATTGAATAAGAGCCAGAATTTTAAAGCCTCCAGAGAGGGAAGATAATACCATTTTTTCTTTTCTGTAAGTAAGGTTTTCAGTAACAGGCTACCAGCTCCATCTTTTAATCTCCCTCATGCTCTCACACACAGAGAACAAGCAGCTTTCTCAAATGCCAAGAATGCACTGTTTATACCTTTTTCTTCTTTCGTTTAATGACTTTATCAACGTTTCTTGAAGGGATGGGAAAGTCAAAGGTGTCAGCCTTAGCCTCTTGAGGGTCACCTAGAAAGAGTTCAGAAAGAATTTTTTGAGTATTTACAGTATGTTCCTAGGGAAGATGTTGATCACTGGCGCAGGTTGCCCAGAGAAGCTATGGCTGCCCCATCCCTGGAAATGTCCAAGACAGGTTGGATGGAGTTCTAAACAGCCTGGTCTAGTGGAAGGTGTCGCTAAGAAGGGGGTGGAGCTGGATGATTTTTAAGGTCCTTCCCAACCCAATTCACTCTATGATTCCAGAGGGATCCTTATTTCTGGTCACCTTACAGGTTATCAATCCTTACATCCTGCAGCTTGCCTCCTTCTTACTCCATTATAACCATGGGGCAAGTGAGTGTCTCTCAAACGCCACAAAACACATTTCAAAACTACACAGCACCCACACGTTAGACAGCAGGCTTCTGGGAGCTTCTAATTCCCTCTCTTTCCCAGAACTGGACACAGTAATCGAGGTGTGACCTCAACAGTGCCCAGAACAGGGGAAGAATCAGCACCCCTCTCTCCCCGGGTTTTGCTGGCCCCGCTATTCCTGGTACAGACGATTAAGACAACACTTGAGCCACCTCCAGCCCTCAGGGAACCCGACACGAGGGGGCTGTCCCGGGGTCTCACGCACCGCTGCTGCTGCGACTGCCGGGTCTCCCCTCGCCGCCGCTCCCCGCTCGCCTCCCGCTGC
>WAAG01025493.1:231123-253278 GCA_013390105.1 Tichodroma muraria
GCCGCTCCCGCGGAACCGGCGCTGCCCCGGCGCCGCCGCTCCGGGCCGGGAGCGAGCGCGGCCTGCCAGGCATGCCCGGATTCCCGGCTATTGTACACACCGCCGGCAAAAGGCACGTCGCGTATGCAGCTGCAGACGAGGAAAAACAACTCGCAGAGGCACAGCCTGTGACAGTCCGCCGGAGTAATTTGTTGTTTCCCAGTTATAAAAGGGCATCTTCTGCAGGCTCCAAAGGGTCCGCACTAAAAAGGAGGTTGTAGGTGTGACACAATCACCGAGTCAGGAGCCTTGAAATCAACTGAGACCTCAAATACCAACTGTGACCTCCTATACCAGGGAAAGGTTCTTTTTCCAGAGGGTGCTGGCACTGCCCAGGCTCCCCAGGGAATGGGCCCGGCCCCGAGGCTGCCAGAGCTCCAGGAGAGCTTGGGCAGAGCTCCAGGGATGCCCGGGGGGGATTGTTGGGGGTCTGTGCGGGGCCAGGAGCTGGATCAATGACCCTTGTGGGTCCCTTCCACTCAGGATATTCTGTGATTCTACAATTCTCAATTCCACTCCCTCACAAATCCAAACTCCCTCCTCCTCTGTCAAAACCTGCACTAACGAACTGTACCAGTGAGGCAGCAGCCAGTAAGTTCAGTTTGGGATATTAAACCAAAAAGCTTCATTAAAAAGTGGTCCTGGCCTACAAACTTCCCCAGGTCCATCCATCTCAAGGCCCTGGTAAAAAAATCCCTTCTTTAGCTGCAATGCCGCCCACACCACAACCCCTCAGTGAATCCTCCTCACACACAAACCTAAAGAGCCCCGTGTTCATTCCAGGACTGTCTCCGCATTGTGCAGGAACACTCGCTGCTGTATCTGCCAGGGCAGGAGCTGCCTGTGCCAGCTGGCAGCTGCTTCCTTCCTCCGGTCTCCTCGGGGCACCACGGCTGCCAAGGCAGTGGTTTCTCAGCACCTGTACTCACAGAAATGCTTCCACCCCGCTAATGCAAACACACAGACCTCGTGGGGCACATTTTGTCCACTTTTCCCAACAGCACGTTGCCAGAACTTTGATCTCAAATGCAAATCCAGCTCAGATCCTTTTTAGGGTCTGCTGCTACTCAGAAAAACCAATGCCACCTAAAATCTCTCTGCAGATCTGTCAAGTTCAGCTATTTTAGCTGCACACTGCTCTTCACCCACCTTTCCACATGTGTGAACTGACTACCAGCTGGCCACTATGTCTGTAATAATCACTCTGAGCAAACATCTCAGCTTTTCACCACAGCTGCAACTGTCTGGCTAAAAATAGCCCAGATTCCAGCTTTCAGCTTGCACCTCATCGTGCCTTTGCTTTGTGCTCCAGTGGCAGCTCCTCCATCTCACGGCTTGCGTCAGTTCCTGAATTCCATTGTTTCAGTTTTGCTTTGGCCAAGGATGTGTCATCATCCATCAGCCCTGACAGTCCTTTTAAAATGAGGCAGTTTTCGGTGCCTACAGCTGATGCCAAAGAGAAGGAAGGAAGAAGCCATTGGGACATTGCTGCACGCATGGTCAGTGATTCCCTGAAAAATCCACCCTTCTGCTGCTGGCGGAGATTTGGGTTTCTCTGAGCATTCTTTGCAGTGGAAAGTACTGACGTGATTCTACAGAATTCATGGAATCACAGAATGGGTTGGGTGGGACCTTTAAAGATCACCTCATTCCACCCCCCTGCCATGGGCAGGGACACCTTCCACTATCCCAGGTGGCTCCAAGCCCCGTCCAGCCTGGCCTTGGACACTTCCAGGGGTCCAGGGGCACCGACAGCTGCTCTGGGCAACAGTGCCAGGGCCTCCCCACACTCACAGGGAGAAATTTCTTCCAAACATCCTACCTAAACTTACCCTAAAATTCAACTTAACTCAGGCAAGGCCATTGCTCATTAACTGTAACATTATCTTGCATTATCTATCAACTGCAAAGGGTGAATACATCTGAAGTAGGACTCTGACACTGTGAACAGGGAAAAGCGTGCTCATTCTAACAGCTACACTCAAACCTTGTTAATTATACTCTCAGCAGTAGCACAAACAATTATTCTATCACCTTCATTTTCACAGAATATTTAATAAGTCACTGGAATGAGGGATTTCATTAGTATGTTGTTAGTGCACAAAAGACAATGGGGACCATTTATTAGTGTAACCAGGAATCATTATGAAAACAAAAGTCACGACTTCTGCTAAGTCAAAGCAATGAATTTGCCTTCAGCTTCTTCTTACTTGTAAAATTTCGTCATTTAGCCTGGCTCTCAGTTAATTGTACGAGCAATAATGGGGCAGCAGAGAGAGAAAATGGAACAGCACCTGCATTTCACAGCAGTGAACCTGCACAGCTCCTACTGCTTCACCAGCCACACACATGGGAATCCCTTCCTCCACACCATTCATAAGGAGAAGCCAGTTCTCCCATCTCTTCATGCTGTGCATAAAAATATTTGGCAGACTATAAACTGTGTTACATAAAAGCCTGAGCCTCCCCTGGAGAGATTCCCAAATCACCAAGAAGATCCATAGGCTTTACAACAACACCCACGTCAAGGAGATCAAACCCCCTGGCTTAGCAGAACTTCATGTTACAGCATTTCAACAGATTGTCTGTTGGAAATAAAACTAGGGGAAAACTCAAGGAGACAAAATGAGCCCTGAGATTACACCAGGACACAGCCTGATTTCCAGGAAAGGCTGGTAGTCAAGTGGATGAAGTAGGAGGCAGGTGAGGACTTCATTTGCTCTGATTTCATTTTCCAAATGAAAAAATGAACTAAATGGGCAAGTTTTCGATATCTGTTTCCAAATCAGACACAGGGAAACTTTACCAAGTGTTAGGCTGCAGAGACTATGATATTAAAGATTAAAAGTCTCCTATTAGGGGAATGTGCAGTTAGATCCTGAGGGAACACACAGCTGAGGAAGCTCAGCCCTACCTGCCATAACCCTCCAGATGCTGAAAGAATCCCGGATCATGCACGATGTACAATGCAAAAATCACTAAATCATCCCCAGATTCAGCAGTAATGTAGATAACCCAAGACCAGGCACAGAAAGCTCACGAATTCTTACTTCTCCTCTGAGATCCAACAGGATCCCAGGCCAAAGTGTGACCACCAACACACGTGGCTGCAGCAGTGCCCATCCCTGGAGGTGTCCCAGGAAGGGCTGGAGGTGGTGCTCAGTGCTCTGGGCTGGGACAAGGTGGGGATGTGGCAGAGCTTGACTCGATGGACTCCAAAGTCTTCTCCAGCCCAAAAGGTTCTGGGATTCTCAGCAGCAAGGCCACCCTATACTGGCACTGAGCATTCCCTCCTCCCTCCCTCCCCCAGAGACATCAGGATGCTGCCAGGAGAGGAGCAGAGCAGGGCTCTGTCTCCGTGGATTGCTCCCTCTGCATAGAAAATGGAAGCAGTCACTGCTTTGTTCTGCCCTCACGCTCCTCCCAGACATCCCCTCTAAAGGCAACGCTTGAGAGCAAATTCCCTTTCCACTGACTGAAGAGCTGGGCTGACTTTCCAGTGTGCACAGAGCAACATCTGTGCATGAACAGCTGGCCCACTGCAGCAGAGCTGGGGGCTGCTGCTGCTGCTTCCAGGAGAATGCCTCAGAAACTTAAGGAATCCCATTTAAACTCAGAAACACTTGGCATGAACGTGCTCCCAACCCAGCCCAGCACTGGGCATCAGCTTAAAGCCACAAGCACTGCCTTGCAAAGTGACACTTGGCCAAACTGACAACTTAATGCACAGCAAGGTCTGAACAATCCCTGAGCAAACTGATCCTGGGCCGGGAGTCAGCAGCCATGTCAGATGGTGATTTACACCGAGCAAACATTCTTTTCAAGCCTTGGGTTGGAGAAGGCTGGCAGAGATTTTTTTTTTTAATGCATTGCTCTCCTTCCACAGATTTCAGATCTGGTCTGAGTTACTGAGGCACACAGGGTGTGTCCACTGCATCTACACCATCACCCTGCCACTTAAAACCTATGTTCTTCACTCCCATGAGAAGCAAAGCAACTCATAGTTTTAGGATAAAAGAATACCCCATGGCTGAGAGCAATAAAACTACGTCCATTTTAAACATTAAGAATAATACAAACCCAAAAATGTGTCCTTGCAGTCATCCTTGACCTGTGCCGTGCTCAGAGGATTTAATCTCAGCTTTCATGACTCACCAAAATTAAATTTCAGGAGGAAAAATACAACCACACACTGACTTAATACATCTCTATGTTTTATGTATACCAGGAGGACTGGGAACTTTGGACCAGCAAATTTTGTGGAGGAACCTTAACAGAACACAGTCTCCCACGCTCTATAAACAAAGTGACTGAGGCAGCTTCCCTTAGGGAGAGATGCATTCAAATAAATCAGCATTTAGTATCAAATTGTCTCTCTGACAAGCCCTACAAGAAGTCAGGAAATTATAGTTCCTGTGCCATGAAAACAGGTGATATCTGATGGCATCAATCAGAGCATGGGGATGCAGGAAGACTTTCAGTGATGTATTCAGAGCACTGATTCACCCCCTTCAGTTCCTCTGAGTGCACAGACAGCTGCGAGGATATTCTTATCCCACAGGCTGTTTTTCACTCTGACAAACTGAATCAGCTTATTTCACACAGAGCAAGGGATGGCAGCGTTTCTCCTCATCTCCCCTTTCCGAGGCTATGACTCGTCCCAGATTTCCTGGAGCCGCACTCAGCGTTTTGGGAGCGGCAGCTGGAGAGTCAGGACTGAGCAGGAAGTGTCCCACAGCAAGCTGACAGCTCAGAGCCTGTCCAGGAGATCAGCTCAGCCTTTAAATCAGGGCGGATTGGTTCCATCCGCCTCCTGCACCGGCCCTGAATGTGGCAGCTCGTTCAGTGCAAGAGAGCTCCCGGGGACTGTGATGGGGCAGCTCCTGCTGGAAGGAAAAAGCTGGGATTCACACACGGTGGGAATTCTGGAATTCAACCCAACAGGGCTTACCTCCATCTTCTGGAGTCTGCCTGTAGCATTTACTTACAGCTTCAGTGCAAAGTGAAACCCAAAACGGTTTTGTTGTGTTATCTGCTCAAGAAACTTATCAGCAATTCAGAATCAGCCCATCGCTCCTAACAGTGATTATCTGGAGTTTTTAATGATCCAGACCTTTCCCCTTATTGATTTCAGTGTTTTAGACTCTGCCTAGTAAGAAAGCTTAAACATTCACCAAGTATTCTGCAATCCTCAGAACAGGAGAATTTTAGAATGAATATATACTGTAATCCCCAGATGCTGGATCCTGAGAAACTCTCTAAGTTTGCAGGACTTTGAATTGGAGTCAGGCAGGGAGTGAGTGCCCTGTTTGTGAAGGACATTGCTGATTCCACCACCACCACGGCATCCAAAGCCTTAAACCTTCCATACTCCAGCACCAGATTTCAAGTCTGTCACACTTGTGAAAAAACATGAACGCGTAAGTAAGCACATATTGTCTAAAAGAGCATTTGCACTTGAAAACAAGGTCAAGAACTGCGGCCATTTCCTAACGATCCCAGTGCAGGGAACAGAGGGATAAAGTTTCCCAGCCAAGTCACATGCTGGAACTGCTCAGGGGTGTCTGGGGCTGCTTGGCTGGCACTGAGCACCAAGGAATCACTGGGCAGGCAATGCACCTCCAGCCACTCCTGATCCCAAGCACCCCAGCTTTCTGTTCAGTCATGGCACGGGAATTGGGAATATCTGCATGGAACCACCAGCAAACCTTTGCATTCCTGTTAAAAACCAATTTCCAAAGGTAGGAGCTGCTCCACGTGCACCAGGTGAAAGCAAGAGCAGGTGAAGTGATCAGCACCGGCAGAACTAATCCCATCAGAGCTGCAGGATCTGCGTTTCAGGAGCACCCACACAAAGGAACGAGACTCACCGTCCACTGAGCATTTTGCATCACAATTCCTTCAGTGATGGCACTCGAGATTAGCGGCACAACTCTGGAATTCCTTAAGCACCTGTTGAACAGCCCTTGCAGAGCAGATCTGTAAGGTAGCAACACTTCACACCACTTTCCAGATATTTCAAGTTTAGATATTTTAAATTAAAGGCTGAATCGAGCAAGTTCTCTAAAATGTCAGGTGCCTTCCCTCTGTTACTGTCAGATCACAAGCGTGAGACAATTAAAAAGGATTCCTCGCCCGTTCCTGCCTTGCTGGGCTCTGCCCTGGCCCCGCTCTGGTTCTCTCTCTGTCCCACTGCACCGCGGTCTCTGACTGGTCTCTCTCTGGCTGAAGGAGCTGGGATTGTTCAGCCTGGAAAAGAGAAGGATTTGGTTGACCCACTGTGGCCTCCCAGTAGCTGAAGGGAAGATGGAGAGAGACCCTTTACAAGGGATGGAGTGACAGGACACAGGGAACGGCTTCACGCGGGTTTAGATGGGATATGGGAAGAAATTCCTCCCTCTGAGGGTGGTGAAGCCCTGGCTGTGGCTGCCCCTGGAAGTGTCCGAGGCCAGGCTGGAGCAGCCTGGGACAGCGGGAGGTGTCCCTGCCCGTGGCACGGGTGGCACTGGATGATGTTTAAGGTCCCTTCCAGCCCAAACCGTTGCGGGGTTGGTTACCTGTGCCTCAGTGGTTCTCTCCTCACCTGCTGCATCTTCATCTCCCCAAGGAACCTCTGCAGCATTTGTGACCAGAACAGGGCAGCAGAACTTCCCCTAAAGCCCTTCTCACCCCCCACAGCCCAACAAAATCCCCTCCCCAAGCCCCACGAGCTTCGGCCACAAAGTTCCTACAGGAAGCTCAAAATAAAAAGGTTAAGGAAAAACACTGAGTTAAAAGTTTTATTCATTCAACATCTCACATTACAAATATTTAAAAATTATATGCATACTGGTATAAATAGTCATTTGCAAACTATTTAATAACATTAATTTTCACTAGCACTTCAACAAATGAACTCTTTAAAAAAAGTAACTTGTGTTATATAACTTAGAGTAGAACATACAAAAATATGAACTTAAACGTGAAAATGACTTTAATAAAAAATGAATTACCCTTATTTAAAATGCTATAATAAATACTACAACCTCCCCATACACAGTAAAAACTATATGGAAATTCAGCCAAGTAGTACAATTAACTGACATACTTAAATAACTTTTCCTTCTGATAATATGAGCAATACATTGGGGGAAAAACATATTAGGGATTAGTAAAAACTAGACACCCACTTGCTAAAAGTTTCACTTCCAAAAAATATAACAAAAAAATCTGATGAAAATTATAAAAACTAATTATACTTTAAAATTTAAAAATATAAAAAATAAAACAGTTGAATACAATATTGTCCCAATTCTTACAATGCTATCACAGTAGCTTTAAAATAAGATAATAAAATAAAGCAAATGACCAAAACGTTTTATTCCATTTTTTTTTTAAAAATAATCTCAAATTTACATTAGTAGAAAGATTGATTTCTGATTCTTTTCTTTAGAAACACCAGCAAGAAAGAGGATTTACTAGAACAGTAGAAAATGACATTTTTAAATGTCTGCAATTAAAAACAAAGAATTACACTGCAAAGATCTTCCAGAAGTCTGAAATAGGTATTGCACATAACTTGAAGTTAACTTGCCACAATTCATCACATTCAAGTTTTAAATCACCTTTGAACAGAAGGTTTGAACTCTTCAAAAACACAAGGGGTGAATTATCAAGTCTTTCCAACAGCATCCTTATAAAACGCTAGATTCAGTCACTGCAAGGTTGAAATTTGCATTCTGCAGAGGTCTGTGTATGGAGAAGTAGAGACTATACCAAAAAAGCACGGGGCAGTGGGGTTCCTTTACATATAAAATAATCAGAAACACTTTATTTTACATTGCAAAAATAACCATGGAATTACTCTGTCACTCCCCCGGGAACGCCGCTGCTCATTAATGACACCCCCCCACCGGCAGCTAATTACACGCTAATGAGCCTGGGGCTACACGGTAACCCCAAAGAGCCCCGTGCAACAGGAGGCTCGGCCAGCACTGTTGAAGCACAGAGTAATGGAGAGAATTGTTTATGCCCTGTAAATCGAAGTGTAACCAAAGGATCTGTAAACACGCTTGTCACACAATCACAAGTGAATATTAGTAGAATAACGATTTCTTACATTAGTCATGCATACTAACATTACATGCCTGCCACCTAGCAGGCTCTCTTTTATTCTTTAAATATAATTTAAAAGAGCAGACACGGTTCTGCATCAAACACCTAACATCGATTCTTTATTAATAATAAAAATGGCTAAACATTCACCAAAAACGTCTGCATTTGTGTATAATTTTTAAAAACTCAGTAAGAAGCGGTAGACAATTTTGATGGTTCTTGACTTTTAAATTTCTACACTATATTTATGCATTTAAATTTCATGGGTCTAAAGACAAGTGTCATTTGTCACTTTCATGCTTTTTCTTCTTTAATTCTCAACTTTACATATACTATTTCTTAAATTATATGTACACCAAATACCTGGTGCTGGGCTAAGATGTTTAAGCAACATGCTTTCTTTTCTCTGCAGATTCTAAAATAGCATTGCCAGTGCACAACATCCATAATTCAAAATGTATGCAGAGCACTGAAATGTATAAAAAGCAGAATATAAGAAAATAAAATTTATTAAAATTATTTATATTAAAAAATGAAGTATATGAAGATCTCTCAGTAATAAAAGTACAAAAAGCTACTCTTTGCAATATGAAAAATTGAGGTATTGCATAAAGAGATATCCCGTCAGTGAAAAGTGTGCCTAAAAATGCTCACTGTTGGAAAAACAAGATATACAAAAGTAGTGCATAACAAATATACATTATGTGCATGACAAAATAAGTTAGCTACAAAAACACTGTACCGAAATTCAGCAGGTCATGTACAAAGGGAAAAAATTATTATTCAAAGCTAGTTCTCAAACAGTGTTATTTTCTTGTAATGGAAACCCACCTCACCTGTTTGCTGGGTAGGATCGGCACAATAGCACACCCCAAGCCACCTACAAGCATTAAAAAAATGAAAGGAACATTCCAACTAGAATTATGTACTTCAGAGAAAAAAAAGTCCCTGACAATCTACACAAGAGCACTCTGCATTTGCATTACTGTTGTCAATATTTTCAGGGATTTCAGTAAAAGCAGCTCCCTTGCTATACTTGACTAATAGACAGCAAATGTCTCCATTTTGACCTTTGGACCTTGGTAAGGTATCAGTTCATTAAAGCCTGTATTGAACAGAAAAACTGCTTCTCATAAAGATAATGGGGGCTGGGGGAAAGGGATGAGGGGGGCTTTGAAGGGAGCAGATGTTTTCCAAGCAGTGCCAGGGCAAATCTTTGGTTTGGGAGACTCTCGGGTGGTCCCAGGCCCCTGGGGCCGGGCAGAGATTGCCACAGAATCACTTTGTTTGCACACTGCTACATCCTTGGTGGAGAAGTTGGCCAGGGCATTTAGTTCAAAAGTACTAAAAATAAATTTTCAGAACTACTCCTTCATTCATCTGTTTCAAACTAAACCCTCTGCACCCGCTCGTCAGCGTTCGGTTCACACGTCCTGGGCTGATGCTTCTCAAGGCAGGACTGAGTTCCAATAAGGCCGGCGTTAATTAACGACGTTGGCGCTTCCACCTGCGTGTCTTTATCCCCCCACAATTAGTTCTGAAGAGCTGGGATCTGAGCTGGGATTCTTTCTACAGGAAGAGTAAGAAAGGCATCTGCACACCTGCACCACTCCGTTCACAAGATTCGGCCAACGGTGCAAAGCAGATTTGGAAACTCCTTGGGTTCATGCCTTCTGTTACAGCTAAATTTGAGGGGACTGAAAACTGACTTTACAGCCAAGATGGGAAACCAATAAGCAGCCAATTTGAGTTTGTGTGCCACAATGGAATATCAACACTCCAGTAAAAATCAGTGATATCCTTGAGGTATCTTTAGGTTTTCTACTTTTTCATGTCAAAATGGAGAACAAAGGCTGGCCCCTGATGAATGTTAGTATATTAGGATATAGAGTTATATATAGCCATCAAAAATAAAATCTATATATTTATCCTTCAGGAGAGGAAATGCCAGTTCACTAGTTGTCATTACTCTAGCTTTGGTAGGATATCTAGGGCTGTAACCAGACAATTGAGTTCTCTCAAAGAAAAAAAAGTGCACTCCCCCCTCAGTAGTAACTTTACTCAACTTTTACATTCAGGAATTCTTAAAATGTAATCATTTTGATGAAAATATAGTAAGCTCTGCCTATCTCATTAGTAATTTGGATGTGGGTGGTAGCCAGAGGCACGGTCAGATACACACCGAGCTAAAATTTCAGCCTCAAAACCCTTAACAGAGTTTAAAAAAAAAAAAAAAACACAACAAAAAAAGATAATTATTATAGTGCTGCTTCAACTTTGCTCATGCATTTCTGTTGCTTTAAACATGCTCTTTCCTGTTGGTAGGTAAATGCTAACTTCATCTGTTGCTGGAAAAATCCAAAGTCCAAACGAAAAAAATAAAAAAGAGAGGCAAAAACAGGCTTCCCTGGGGGAAAAGTGTCAGAACAGACTGATAGTGTTATTGTTACACGGTTATTTAATAAAAGTATTATTATGTTCTTTATTAGCAATAATTTAATTAAAAAACCAAAATACTCTATTGTTTCAATTCTCTTCTCTTAATATTTTTCTCTCCTCTAAGAAAACGTTGCAGGAAATTAAGTGTTCTCTCGGTAGTAAAGACAAGAGAATGCAACTCGCTTGCAACATGTTATCGATACGAAAAGGAGTTCCCCAATACAGTTTTCAATGACAAGATTCTATAAAATACCCATTATAGGTCATTCTTTCGTTAGACTATTGTTAAATTACAGACTACTACAAAAGGACATGCTGTGAGTGAGGGGCGGGGTGGGGAGGGCAGTCGGGAGAACAGAAGAGTGCACTTAATTGGAGGCCTGCAAATGAGCGATCCTTTAGTTCCAGCGGAATGAAATATGTCTCGGGCGGTCCCCTCCCTCCTTCACCAGGGGCTTGTGGAATTCCCTGCCGGCACGGGAATGGATAGCAGCCCAGCAATATTCACAGTAATACTGCAGACACGTCACGTTAGCACAGAAGAACGGGGCGAACTTCCCGCCGCAGCGGGCGCCCTGACACTCGTCACACAGCTGATCGTCCAAGACATATGGCTTAACTTCCACCTGCAGCCACAAAACAAGACAGTTGGTCATTCTTCAGTGCAAGTTCTGAAGCCCACACCCGTGTCTCAGCAGGGCAGCCAGCAGTTATGCAGTAGGGAACGCTACACGCGACATTTCCCCCTCGTGACACCTGACCGTGGTTGCTGAACACCCCAAATTCCAGGCACTTCAACTACTACCCCCTCTTTGATCCTTAAGAAAAATCCCAGAAATCAGTGCTGACCATCAGTTTTACACCTGCTGTCACTGATTTACAGAAAGGCTCAACCTACTGACTGACACCAAAACCTTGGATAATTATGAGAGTTATTTTTGATGCCTAAGTAAGTCCCCCGTCCCTTTCAGGCAGGAATGGAAACAGTTATACAACACTGTAACTGCTGATTAAATATGCACATGGCCTGCAAATTTCAGTGTCTGAATTTCCAACATTAAGACAATTCATTTATTCTCTAAATAAATACTTCATTTCTGTACTTTTTCCATGGCTTAGTCCTCTCAGCAAAAGGAAATCCACCTGATCTTGGGATCAAATGAGAGGCTTAACACGGGACTGATGCCCTCCTACGCTGCTGGCATTAAGGGCCAGGTGATGGGCAGGAATTCAGAACAGCATAAATAAATATAGGTACAAGTTCCTGCTCTAGAAGGGTTTGTGAACCTTCTCTGAAGCTCACTGAATGTGATGTTTCCACCAACATTTTCAAACACCCAGGCTGTGACTGGTATCTCTGCTGTTATCTGTGCACCTGGCCTGGGGCTGCTCCTCTCTGCACCTCACAGGCCTCGGACACACCTCAGGCAAATAAGGACATCCACAAGTTCCTGGGTTTTTAAACCCACCCAATTTTATCACAGTCCAGATGGCACTGCAGCAGTTTGATGTCATTTTTGCTTACAGGACACATAAACTGCTCAGACACAGCACAGCAGCCTTTTTAATGACCTGTTTTTCTCCTCTTTCAGTGCTCAAGTTGCATTTCCCAAAACCCCGCCCTACCAACTCAGCCAATTCGTAGAAGAGCAGAAGCAGGCAAATATTCCTACACCACATCCCCCATCCCCTAATCTGCTGTGCATTGGGAGCTTGGGGATTTTTTGGGGAGTGCAGAAAGGACAGAGATGCCACACAGGCCTCCTTCATGTGGTGATTCTGCTCCATTCCTCTGCTCAGCCACCTTCAGAGGCCAAACTGCAGCCCAGGTGTCCTGGCCACATTTATTGAGTGTGACACGGGCTGTAACTGCTCCCTGGGCTGGGCACAGAGCAGTTCCCAGCTCCAGGAAAAGCCTCAGGCTTTCTGCTCCGTCAGGCCCACTCCGGGTGGGAGCCTCAGCCACCGAACCCTTCCTGTGCATTATCTCAGGACACACCCTTTAGCAGCACCTCCTTGCCTAATTTTACAGGAAATCCCTTCTTGCTACTGTTCTTTTTTACTAATTTTATTTCTCTTTTTACATAAAAACAGCATTGGAAAAATGTTAATAAATATAACTTCAATAAAAAGCAGTGTTGCTTTACCTTCCTCATGCAGCTGATCTCTCCTATAATGAATCCTCTCCGAGCATTATCTCCCCACACAAAAAATGAGGAAATAGGGAGTGGGAGGACAGAAGGAAGGGGAAATAGATTGCAAAATTTTTTTTCAGAGTTTACAAGTACTTATTTAAATGTGTAGTCCCACCAGCTTCAATGGACCTATTCACCCAAGTGTCTGCTCATGCAAGCATAAATTGCACAAGGGTAGCCCAAATTATTTGTTCAAAGCTGTACAGAACTTATTTCAGAGCCAAGATTGGAACAAAGACATTCCAATTCACAGGCCCACAGTCAAATTGTTGTTACAATTCTTCTGCTTTATAGCCAAAGCAGAAGTGAAATGATAATGGGCTAATCAGCCAAGTTTGGAGGTTTTCCACTGTATTAACTATAAAATTAAGATCAGCAGTGACAGTCATGTAGGAAAAAATCCAGAGACAAAGGATGAATTACAAGAGGAGATGTGAGCATCTGAGTTTCCCAAAACTGTGGTCTGAAGATCACTGTGACTGGCAGTTACATTTTAGAGAGATGAAGAGGGCGGAAAGCAAAGTTCTGATCCATTTGGCATACTCCTCTAATTTAAAATAATAAGTAATAAAATAATAAAGGAATGAAATAAACAAGCACAGCCTTTGCACAGGCTGTGGAGGGCGACTGCGAGGCTGCAGTAACAAGGCATGACCAGGATGCTCCTGGACACCCAGCACACACTGGGGTGGCTCTGCCTGCTCTCCCAAAGGACGCAGAGCAGGAGGAAGAGCTGCCCCACCCTTGCCAGGCACCTCCCTCCCTGCACCTCAAACGCTGCAAATCCTTGCAGCGGGAGCATCTGAGGAGCGCAGTATTCTTGGAAATGGCCAAGGCAACTACCACGCTTCCCACTACACTCAGCAACTCCACAGAGTCTTTTTCACAGTCACCTCCCACGTGCCAGCAGTGCCAGCTCCCTACCGCTCCGGCTTTATTCCGCGCCGCATCTAAGAGGCACCAAAACCGGGATTAACCTGGTGGGACACCCCCAAGGACACCGCTGAGGCTGAGAGGGCGTTTGCAGAGGAGCAGAGGGGTGCAGGCCTTACCCGTTTATCAATCTCTCCGTGCTGCAGCTGGACGAAGCGGGCGCTGATAGCAGCAATGTAGCTCTGTTGGTTGGAAAATGCCACCCGCCCAGCTCCTTTGGGGTACTTGAGCTCGGGGTCGGTGTCGATGCCGGCGTAGCAAACCCCTCCGTAGAGCCGGTCCATGATCATCGCCAGCTCCACTGCAGCACAAAGCAAAACCAAACCGCGCTCTAGGCTCGCTTGTTTTCTCTCAAGGCGCCACTTCATGTCCCCCACTGGGTCACCACACTCAATACTCCCTCGCTGCCAGGCTCGCTTCCCCCAGTGCTCCCCAAACCAGGCTGCACATCCAACATGCCCAGAGCTGCAGTGTGTACCTGCTCGTAAAGGCCGAGGAACACCACCAACAAAAATGGTTTTTCTTGGGTCAAGAGGCTGGGAACCATCCATAACAAAATCACTATCACTAAGGTTCCAAGGCCGGATCTGAACCTACGGACAAAAAGCCTGTTTTTTTTAACCATTCACAATTCAAAGTGTCTCAGTAATATAAATTACAACAGTGTCCTACAGAGAAGAAAACTTCTTAAAACAGCTGTACTTTCTAAACTCTTACTTGTTCAGCAATCATTTCTCAAAATGAAATGGCAACGAGCTCTTAAGACACACCATTTGAGGATGCTGAATTTCATCACTTCCTTGTTACCCAAATTTCTGGGGGAAAAACCCTCACCCTGTGCTGACACATTTACTTAACCATGACTGAGCTGTGCTGTACAATCCCCCTGGTCACACGGATCTGCACTGCTCCTCTTGTCCCAGCCTTATCTCAGTGCAGCAGGCTCCAGAGCTGCCTGTTTAGTTACTGTGCTGCTTTGTATTCGGTTACAGCTGGCCAAAATTTGAAGCACAGGACTAGAGCAGAATTCTCCCCAACTACTGACAGACTTGCTTCAGCCCCCCAACCATTTGTATATTGATAATTTACAGTTCAGTGCCGTGGTAGGCTTTGCAGGATTTATCTGTTACATAAAACACTCAGACAATATGAATTCTGCATGTTTATCATTAGCAAGCATAAAATACCTGTCTGGAAATACATCTTTTTCTAATAAAAATAGGCATTGTAACTAGACTAAAAAACTTTCTTGTCTAGTTCAAAAGTAGTAAGTTGGTCTTTTCTCTTCTTAATTTGACACCTTAAAGAAATTTTAACATTAACACTCTGAAGACAGAAAAAACTGCGTGAGAGGAGCCCAATTTGTGTTTCTCACCCGGGAATTGTGCAGGCCCTGACAATTCCACCTACCGGTTTGTCTTTGATAGTGGGGCTGGAAACACAGAGATAGAGCTTTCCATCTTCTTCAATGCACGCATCAATCAGTGCCTGCACAGAGCTTTCATCTTGGAACAGCAAAAATGCATATCCTGGCCAAGGGAAAACACAAACATCACTGCTGCTGTTTGTCTGTAGGATCAGAACTTAACTCAGAATTAGGTTTGACATCACGCTGCCACAAAGGAAGGGAAAAGATTTAAGGTGCTCTCAGCACAAACTGCCAACCCAAAAGTGCTCTGGTTGTTCATCTAAGGGACAAATCTTTCCCAGCTGCTGTGGAAGGCATTTAGTGCCTTTAAAAAGCTGTTATTACGTGTACAACAACAGGGGGAAAGAGGGAAAATGTTATAAAGTAAAAACAGGAAGTTAAGGAAGAATTCTTTTAGTGAATAATAACTGCAAAGCCATATTTGAAACTTCACCAGTTTAGAATAATCCCAAGGATTAAATTCCTTTTTTCCCCCTAAACATCATGTCACTGTCAGACCACTCTTGTGTTTTATCACAAAAAATTATTCTAAAATGCTCATCTTATTGGTTTGCAAGTATTTACCTTTAGGAGGAAAATAAGATTTGCTCTCTGCCTTGTGTGGCCAGTCTACAATCAAAGGTCCAAAGCGCCGAAAACTTGCAGTGATCTCATCTGGAACAGGAGAGAAGGGAAAAGGCATGAGCTTAAAATAAATTGAACTTAAGGCATTTGAAAGACACTGGTTTCAGTGTAGCTTCATCCTATAAATAAACATTCTGTGACTCTCCAGGTTCAGCAGCTCACAGCAGTGCTCAGTAGCTGATGGGGAATCTTTGTGACAAGGCAGAATACTCCTGATAAAACAAGACAGGTCAAAGCTCAAACTTTTCTTTCTACTGATAATTAAAAATAAAAGCTCATAACCCACTAATTCTTAGGAACTGAGCCACTGCATCCATACAGTTACAATAATCCAGCTGCAACTGCTCTCATGGGTGACATGAAATTCAGGTTGCCATGACACGGCAGTGCATTACAAGCTCTGACACAAAAAAGTGGGGATTAAAACAATTCTGTGATTAAGAAAAAAACTTTTCAGCTTTATTGTTGCATTTCTTCTAACCATTATCCCAGCAGGCTCATGCACACAGAACACAGAGCTCTGGTGAAACAAAGCTTGACAGCACCTGTACCTGACTTTTTAGTTTTATTTTAATAACAACTGCCGTATTCTTCCACCTGCATTTGTGTGATGGCCAAAGCCCTGCACAGATTCATTCCTGTCTGGGTTCTCACCATGCACAGGTCAGAAGCTACCACAGAACAAAAAGCATTTCTGGAAACAACCTCAACCACACAGGAGCAACCAAACATAGAGTTAGGACTTGATATCTCACACAGACCTTATAAAACTAGGGGCAGCTTTCCTTGCTACTGACTTCTGGGGCCTGTAAAATGACTCCAATGGATTTACGAGTTTCCACAGGTGATACTGGCTTGTTTCATTTTGCACTTTTGTACTTTTTATCCTGCTGAAGTCAGTTTAATGTGTGGCAACGTGATTTTGTTCTTTGGGAGCAGAACAACGCCACAGCCTAAACTCACTTGAATTATCTGAATCACAGAATCACTGGGTTGGAAGAGACCTCCAGGATCATCGAGTCCAACCCAGCCCTAACACCTCAACTAGACCACGGCACCGAGTGCCACATCCAGTCCTTTCCTAAACACACCCAGGGATGGTGACTCCACCACCTCCCCGGGCAGACCACTCCAGTGCTTTATCACTCTTTCTGTGAAAAACTTTTTCCTGATATCCAACCTAATTTTCCCTTGGCGCAGCTTGAGGCTGTGTCCTCTGGTTCTGCCAGTGCTGCCTGGAGAAAGAGACCAACCCCAGCTGAGCACAGCCACCTTCCAGGGAGCTGCAGAGAGTGAGGGGGTCACCCCTGAGTCTCCTTTGCTCCAGGCCGAACACCCCCAGCTCCCTCAGCCGTTCCTCACTTGGGGGGCTTGTGTTCCAAGCCCCTCACCAGCCTCGTTGCCCATCTGACACGTAAAAGATCCATTTCCATGTCAAAGCTTGGAAAACACCCACCCCTGAGCTGGCAGACAAAGGTTCCCCAGCCCAGCAGCTGCCCTGGGTGGGGCTTTGTACCTTCATCGATGTCTGGAGGCAGCCCCCCCACAAAGACTTTTCGGGAGTAGCGTTCCACGCGCTCCCCGTTCTGGTGGGAGAAGCAGTGAGGAGACCCCAACCCGCTGTGCAGGCTCTGATCCCCACGGCCGTCGTCCAGGAACCCATCCTCCATCGGGAACAGCGAAGACTGACCTGAAGAGGGGGTTGGAAAAAAAGAAAAACAGGGAAAAAAAACCATACTAACAGAACAAAGCGCACACTGTTGGAATAATTGGGGAAAAGGCACCAGTTGCTGCATCAGCAGAACTGGCAGTGATTTGCCCTCTGAATGAGCAGTTATGTTCTCGATTTCATTGCACCCTTTTAGTTCTCAGCATCATGCAGCAGCTCAGATGCTTCATTTCAGAGGAAAAGTTCCTCCTCAGAACAAATCAGGATTTCTAATGGGTGCTCAAGCTGAGTGCTTTCCATAATATTTTGTGTTTCCAATGAAGTTTCTTTCTAGAAGTATAAAAAGCAAAGGGAACAGCCAATTTGGTTTCTGGGACTTTCACAATATCAAGCCATATATTCCATTTTCCAGTGAACAGCTTCTTCCAGGGAACAGATACAATTTCAAGGTGAAAATGGGAAAACAAGAATTCTACTGGTTAAATATATTACACATTTAAATTACTTGATATCAGAACATATCATAAACCACCCACTAGTAAATAACAAAAATAACCTGAGGAAAACAGAAAAACCCACTGTCATTTACTGCAAAGACTGAAAATTTTGTCCCCCCTACAACTTTGCTTCAGTGTTACAACAGTTTTGTTAATGGCCTCACTCTAAGAAAAAATGTTGTAAAATGAGAAATGTTCTCCTCACAGTCCAGCATCTTTCTATGATAATCCTTTATCATATAGTTCTTTAATAATATTCCTTTTAAATAAGGTTCTTACTTATAAATGCCACTGTATAATATCATAAATAGAGCACAGAAGCTGTTCTCTGCCATGAATTCCCTCATTAGTTCCAATATTCAACAGCTACACAACAAACTGAGACTTCAATTCATTTAAGGAGCATTTCAGGAATAAATATATATAGGGAGAGTAAGTACTGAGGCATGCTACAAGTTTTAAGATACATTTCCTTTTGTCTGTGATGTGATCCACTGTCTGCTTTTTCAGGATTCATCCCCATCTACCACAGAAATGTCCTGGTTAGGTTAATTTATGCTGATTTTGCTTCCTCCCCTTGAAAGAAATTGATTTTAAAAAAGAAAACATCTTGAAAACAGAAAATCTGACCCAGACACAGACATTTTCTGTGGAAAAAAAATCAAGCAGCTAAGAAAATGAAACAAAAAAAAAAAAAAAAGTAGTAAAATCCACAGTCCATAGAATTTATATGAATAAAAAATGTAAGGGTCGGTCAGGTTGTCTTACTTGAAATTTCAAGAATCTTTTGCACACCTTTAAGAAAAATAACAGTCAAGTGTAATCAGGCCTCTTTCTACAGCTGGGCAAACTTCATTCCTACTATGATAAAAATATTGTAATATTGACTTCACACTTGTTTTTCCCTAAGGAACTGGTGCACATGTGATTTGTTTCATCTTTTAAGACCCCAATCCTGCAGGTATTGTTGGGAGGGTGCAATTCCCAAACCTAATCCCCCTTTCCAGGCTCCTCAGCTGCTGCTGGAGGACTCCACACACACTGAACCCAGCAGGTCAGACACTCACTGTGTATTTATGCTCCATCAGCACCCAAAATTCCCAAAATAAACTCTTCCAGCATTGGCATTCATAACACACACACACACACACACACAAACACAGCCCCCCAGGGTCACAAACCATCCAGGTGATGTCCACTGTGATCATTTCAGCCTCAGATACTCCCTAATCCAGTTAAAATGCTGATTTATGGCATGCAGACTATGTAAACGTATGTGAAGCTGCTCCCTTATAAGCTTAAATTTGGACTTTGCCCTCTAGTAAAAACTTAATGTTATTTCTCCCATGAGACATTGTCAACATTAGAAAATTAAAGAGGAATATTGTTACCTCGCCTTCTCCCATATGTCCTTGCTGCATGTTAAATGAGAAAGAAAACAGCCTTTCAATCATTGTTATAAGGACCAAAAGACCTCGTTTTATTGCCTTTATACTGACTCAGTGATTCTCAAGCCTTTGCAGATCCAGGTCATTTAAAATAAGAGTTCACAAGCTGCCCCTCCCCGCCCGCCATGGCCTCCTCAGCCCAGCTCTGTTACTTACTGATAAACCACGGTGACAGGAGGCTGACCAAGTGGATATGGATAATCAAAGAGACTTTTGGAAGCAATTTTAGCCCCGAATTTGCACATTTATTTATTTATTTGAGCTATTCCTGGGGGTGTGCCTATAAGCAAATGGATCTTTCCTCATGCACCAGGCTCTCTCTGCCTTGCCAAGCTCTGGAATATTCCAACACTGCTCTCCACCTGAGCTGGAGGTGAAGCCCTGACACCAGGAAAGTGAAAGGTTGGTGTGATACTTTCTGTTTTGAACTCAGGTTGCTTTGCACAACCCACAAAATCCTTGGTTCAATTCTGACTGGCAAATGACCAGCTGAAAAACTGAAAAATCAAGGAGAAAACTGGGCCACTAAAGTTGCTTTCTAGACTCAGCAGTGTGTCCAACAAGATGGATTCTCTCACACTAACCCAGGACACTGTGCTGAAATAATTCAAGTTACCCACTCATTCCTACTTTTCATCTTTCAGAACAAATCAATTCTACCCCTAAAAACAACAGCATTTTCTGTGCTGGCTTGCAAGAACCCATTGTCAGAGCACGGCCAAACTTTCTAATCAAACTTGCACATTCTTTCTCTTTTAATCTCATTAAAATCTCTTTCTGAAAGCAGGCCAACTGTTTTCAAAACTTGGATTCTTCCTGGCAAGTGCTGTGAGAAACTCTGAGCACATCATGTGTTTGATTTTGCTTCCCCATTCAAAATTGAGGCCGGCAATTAGTTTAAGCATTTAAATATTTGTAAACCACAACAATACAGGAGTCATTTCCTCTTTCCAAATAAAAACTGTATCAATCCAATTTACTTCATGATTATTTAGCATCCATAAGATCACTTCGCTCCTCTGGTAGAGACTCATAATTAACACCAAGAACACAAAATAACAAAACCCTGGTCTTCAGACTGGAGCATATTCTTGAGGCAAAGGTTTCATGGGAGAATCTTAAGGGCTGAGGGCTTTTTCAAGTAGTTTTTCCATGGCAATTTTGAATTTAGAAATGCAGGAGGCTGATGCAGTCCTCAAAGGAGAAACGTAAGGAAATCACAAAGCATCAGCAATCTTGCTGTGTCCCTGACTGAGCCCAGCAGCCTTTGCACGTTTTGGAGCACATCAAGCACTCTCAAAGCCAGCTCTGCCCATAAACCCATAAAAATCCTGCTTGTGGTTTCTGAATTACTGACAAAACCACACAGCCTCCTTCCCTCTGTACACTCACTGCTGGCAACAACACACAGACGCGATTCCGCCGGGGATGTGGGACCGCAGCTCAGGCCAGGGGACTCCTCACAGTTCTCCACCTGAGGCACTCAAGAAAGAGGACTTTTCTCCTTTACCAGGACAAAAAACACCCCAGAAAGGCTCAGCCACCAGCTAGGAATTATTTCCAGTGCCAAATACTAGGTTTGGAGAGCCAAATACTACGTTTTTTTCCCTCTTCCTCTTCTTAGTTTGCCTCTTGTTTTCAGCGTTTGCTTCACATCTAAGCTGCAAAATACCAACATCTGACATTTCAAAACATTTCTCAGGAGCCACAGTTTATAAACTCGCCCAGCACAGCACAGATACAAACTTTCTCTGCTCCCTGAATGCAGAGTTCATCACACGCCATTAATTTCACACAATGTGAAACTCTGTGAAATACAAACAGCATTGAGGCAAGGAATGCTCTCTTGGCAGGCCAGGAAGGCAGCTGAGTCCCCCCTTCTGGCTTTCAGAATTTCAGATTAAGAGAAGGCTTTGCTACAGGACTACCCAGCTAAGCTGCTGCACAAATGAAGCCTTAAACTGCCACCAACCACAGGAAAAGGTTTAATTTGGAGATCACAACACTTGCCCATCCCTTTGCTGAGAAATGAGACAACTGCAGCCTTGGTTTGGATTCTTCAAAACTGTTTTGCCCTTCCCCATTTCTTCAGTGGTTCAGATAATTGCATAAGGGGCCTAAGATTTATTTATGTAGTGAGATATCTGAGCAAGAATTTTTTTACAAAAAAATACAAAGTGTACATGCAACTGGTTCAGCTGCTCATTAATAACCAACGCAGAGATGTTTTTCCAATAAAATCAACCTGAAATTTAAAATGCTATTAGCAGCTGCTTCAATTATTTTGTCCCCTCAGCCCTCCCTTTATTTCTGTGTCTGAAATAAAGCCATAGAGAAAGCCAATGATCTTTTGCAAAAATCTGCTGCTCTTACTTTCATTTTATGGAACATCAGGAATAAGCAACCCACTCAGATTTTTGTGTCTTCTCCTCATTTGAGACACTTAATGGGCTCCTGGCCCCTTCCCTTTCTCCTTTCTATTTCAAAACTCATATATTTTGTGTCTATACCTCCAATTAAATGTGCTGAGCTCTCTTCCCTCTAGAGGAAGCACCACAAAACCTGTCACCATTCTGGGTAAAACCCCGCAAAGACGTTCTTGAGAAAAACTCTGAAAAATGCTGCAGGGACCCTAAATCACTCAAACCCCAAACCTGCTCCAAGTCTGTGCTGCACAGAGCGTGCCTGGGTTGAGCACCTGGTTCTTGCTGATTCCAGGTGTATTTTGTATTTAGCAGCTGTTTGTTAAATATTGTATAAATGGAGAAAACATCAGAGGCCAGATTTT
>WAAG01025494.1:11936-72379 GCA_013390105.1 Tichodroma muraria
CGGCCGCTGACTGCGCCTGCCGGGCCGGGGTGCGCGGGTCCGGCAGCAGCGGATGCAGCCTGTGGCGTCCCGGAGGTGGGGGGGAGACGCTCGTTTGCCTGCGGCGTTTCCCGGCATCGGTGCCCATAACGTGTTTCCTGATTCCGTGGCTGTGGCCCGAGAGGAAACTTCCTCGCGTGCTTAAATTTGGTTTCGGGGTTTAAATGTCGTTCGCCGGTGAGCGCGCTGGCGTAGCTGTGATCCTTTGCTAGTTAATGCGCTGGCGTAGTGCAGTGAATAAATGAATGAACGTGGGCTTTTTGCTAGGGTGGTTTTGGAGGATTTTTTCCTTTCCCTTAAAAAAGATTGCGTTATGATTCTGTCTGTATGAAGTATTTGAGCTGTATTTGTGGATTTTAATAAAGCTTGAAATGCAAAAATTTAAGTTGATAAAGGTGACATTTCAGTAGGTTGCGTCACCTCTAATTAGAGCTTCTTTAAGTGGTCTTAACAAGTTTGGTATGTTTGTCATAGCTTTTTCTCGACGTAATCCTGCAAGTTATGCTCATGCAGACTGGAATTTATTATTTTTCCGTGAAGCATGAGTGACTAATAAACTTGCTAGTTTGGGTTAGTTGAGCAGCTAACTCATGTAAATATTCCTGGCTTGAAAGGGTATAAGGAGGAAGAGTGACAGAACCTATTGGCAGTTCAGTGGACTAACTAATACAGAATTTTTTTGGTTTCTAATTCATTTTAGTTATCCCTGTTTGCACATGGACTGAATTGCTGCAGAGACTGTTTGTGGTTTATGGTGCTGTGGTTTTCTGTATTCTGGTAGAAAACAGAATTTCCCAACACGTGAAAAACAAACAGCTTTACCTCTGATGTCTTGGTCCAGCACTCCCTGGGGAAGCCTGATGACACAGTTGAGTGTTTGCAGGCTCATCTGGACAGCTGAAAGAAATAACAAATGACCAGAAGTAAAAACAAGCTTTATTGGTTTTGCCTTTTTGCATATTGTCTTTTAGGGTGAAACTGTCAACCGTAGTACTTAGAGGAGTTTGATCTATCTGAGGAAATTGAGGGCTTTTGATTTGGAGGTACAGGACTTCAGGGCACAGTCCCAGTTTGAAAATTTCATAGCTTTGGTGGTAGCTGCTGGAAAACTGAGAGCAATCCCAATTTTTCTTGCTTTTCCTTCTACTTTTTGCATTGTGTGTGGTGGTTATAGGCTTTGAGAGACAGTAGTTGGTGATTCATTGTGCAGGATTACATTAATGGACCCTAATTTCAGCATCTGTGCTCCTGCACTGCAATCCTTTGGGGCCTCTGCAGTCATTCCAGGGCTGGAGTGCCCTACCCTGGGGAACCACAGGGCTGTAACTGCTCGGGGCTCACGCCTTCCAGACTGAGCATGCCGTGCTTTGAAACACCTGTGGCATTTTCAGTTAAAGTCCCGGTGAGCTGGGAAGATTTGTGAAGGACATAACTTCATTTTGGTAGGAATGAGACGCTTTGTGGTGGTTTCAGATAAGCTCGATGGAGGCAGAGGGAGTTCTCACACCTTCTCATGGGTGTTGCTCATTGCATTACCTGGTCTTTGTTACCTCTTGGAGCTTGTACCTGCTGATGCATGTGTCAGGCTATTTCTTGCTCTGTTCACCATGGTACTTAGATTTAAATCTGGTTAAGGAGAATTTTGTATGTAGCTGGGAACAATAATTTTCAGTTTAGGAAGGATACAGCTACGTATTCCTGAGTATCAATATTTTTGTGATACTTTATTGTAAACTTCTAAGATATGATATGTCAAGATGTTGAGTTAATATATAAACTAGTTTCCTTCCTACTTTAACAAACAATATATATAAATTGTAAAAATTATCTTTTCACATAAGAAATTCAGTGTAGTCTAGGTTGTATAAACACTTGACTCTCCAGTGCTCTTCACATTGAGAAGAGCGATAAGGTTAATGTTTCTGTTGTGGAAAAAATGTGTGACTAGCTAGGCTATTTAAATAGCTTTATTTTTAAACTAGATTTCCTAAAACCATTGCTGTTTCCAATACAGTTTTGTGACGTGACTTCTGGAATAAATTGTATGTGAAGATACCTATTTTCTAGTGATCAAATTTTGATATGTGGTATGAGTCTTAAGCAAGCTTTCAAAGTTATTTTTCTTAAAACTTTTCTGTTAATATTTAGCCTCTTTAGAGACTATTAGATAAATGAAAAATTAGATACGTTTTTTTAATTTTCTTTCGTAGACAATGATTTGCAAGGAACAAATAGTTCAGGATCATTGGGTGGTCTTGATGTCCGTAGAAGAATCCCTATAAAGCTTATTTCCAAACAGACCAATAAAACCAAACCTGCACCTCGAACTCCAAGAAACATGAACAGAATGCCTTCGAAGACACAAGCTGGTGATGAAGGTAAATTCATATACATTCCCTGTAGTAGAGAAGAGTATTATTCTACAGCACCGTTCGAGACTTTACTCTGATACTTAGGAGTCCAGGGTTCTGTCCAAACGCCAAACGAGTTTCAAATCTCCAAGTACTGCTGCACTGTAGGGCTTCAGTAGTTCCCCTTTCTAAAACAGGCCATCTTACTCTTTTGGCTCTACCTTTCTGTAGAATGGGCTCAGCGGATTTGAAGTGCTGTGGCATTATTTGATGATTTCAATATGAATGACCCATGCTCTTAATAGCAGCTGGTGTCAGTTACGAAAGCGTTGTGGTTGGCTCGTGTCTTTCTTCTCTTTCTCCTTTCCACAGAAGAATTTGATTATAACAAAGAGGAGCGGTACGAATGTAAAGGAGGTGAAATGTTTGGCAATCAAAGGAGATTTCCTGGACCCATTTTTTGGGATTATAAGGTAAAGTCATGAATCTTTGCCTCTGTTTCATACCGAGCCGTTGGTAGTTCTGGCAGATACTTTGTTAATTAAAAGTTTTTCAGTTATTTTTGTCTGACTAAAAATACATCCTCTGCTTTCTCCTGTTTGTGGTGTTCTTGCTTCCTTTTCAGATAGTTCAGAAATAGTGGGTATGTTGATGATAATTGAAATGAGAAGCTTTAGTGATGTTGGGGTTTGTTTTCTCACCCCCTTCTCTGTCCTACCAGATAAACTTGCTGGGGGAGAAGGATGATACACCAGTCCATTTCTGTGATAAATGTGGATTGCCCATCAAAATGTATGGACGTATGGTGAGTGAAATTACCAGTGGAGGACGCAGCCATGGTTTCCCTTTTCGGATTAAAAAAAAAAAAAATCCCTTTGGATTTCTCTTTTGGTTTCCCTTAGGTTTTACTGTGTCTGTATGAGGCTTCTAGAGATTACTGATTTCAACAGGCATCTGAATAAACAACAGAATAGTACCGGGATGGAACTGGAGGCCTTCACTGCTGAAGTGTTCTTGTTCCATCTATCTGGGTGATTTTGCTTTACCCCACAATTCAATAAAGTGAGCCTGAAAATGTTAAACGAAAACCAGAACATCACAAAGGAAACAACCTTCAAGTTCTGGGATTTTGAGCTTATACTGCTTAGGTTTGAAAATAAGCTTTTGATCTCAATTGAAGATTTGCAGTGAAGTTAGAAAACACTGTTGACTTTTATGTACCTTTAAAAATCCCTGAGATTAATTTAGATTTCTGAGTGTGATGTAACAGGCTTCAGCATCTCACTTGATGACAGTTAATGCTTTTAAAACGTTCCTTCCTTGCCAGCAAGACAAGCGTAATCAGATTGCGTATGCAGCTTCTGTGAAAGTTCAGTGTTGGTAATAGTGCAAGGCTCAAACTTCTGCCGGTGTTTTTTACCAACGCTTAACCCCAAACAACACTACCCCAAAAACCCCCAAACTCAGTGTAAACTGTTCTAGAAGGTTTCTGTGCAAAGATGCTGTGAATTGTTAACCACTGCTGTATTTGTTCACCTCATAGGTAACTTAGTTACTTTAATTGTTATAAACTCTGCACTGGAGGGAGGAACTGTATTCTGCAGAATGACGTGCATATTTATACACGATGTCTTAACAGCAGTTTTTGATTTCTAGATACCTTGCAAACATGTTTTCTGCTATGACTGTGCTATACTACATGAGAAGAAGGGAGACAAGATGTGTCCAGGGTAAGTTATCTCAAGATTTGTTACTAAAGGAGATGTACAAAAGTAACTTAAATATCTTTTTCAGATACACTGTTAACATGGCTCTTTAGCAGAGGCAGTAGGGTACTCTGAACTTTCTAGTTCCTATTCCGTGTCTTGGGATTGTAAGAGATGAGTGTTTACCTTGTTGTTTTTGGGTAGGTGACCTCTTATTGCTCTAATTTGGAAAGGGATTAATAGCAGTTTGATTTACTTAGTGAAAATGACCCATGTTATGTCTTAATGCACAGAAGAAATTTGTGTGAGAGATGCTACTTAAAAAATTCTACCTCATGAAATTTTTATGTTCTTTCATAGTTGCATTTAGAGATTTGAAAACTAGGTAAACTTCAAAATCATTGAAAAGTTTCTTTCATTGCTACAGTGGGGCAAAATAGTCAGTTCTAATTTGGCTAATTATGTTAACAAGGAAGAATGCACGTTGAGCTCTCTGTGATGACAATAAATCAATATTCTCTCTTTATTTAGCTGTAACGAACCTGTGCAGCGAATTGAGCAGTGTGTACGAGGGTCTCTCTTCATGTGTAGCATTGTTCAAGGATGCAAGAGAACTTACCTGTCACAGAGGGACCTACAAGCTCACATCAACCACCGTCACATGAGGGCTGGGAAGCCTGTTGCTCGTCCTCCCATTGAGCCCGTACACCCTCCTATTGCCCCTCCGCCGGCCGAAATTCCCGAGCGTTTCATAATGCCCCCTGAGAAACATCACATGAGCCACATTCCGCCAAAGCAGCACATCATGATGCCGCCGCCTCCTTTGCAGCATGTGCCGCACGAGCACTATAACCAGCCCCACGAGGACATCCGTGCTCCTCCCGCAGAGATGGCCATGGCTCCGCCGCCCCCCCGCCCGGTCAGTCAGGACACCTTCCGCATCTCAACGAGGAAGCACAGCAACTTAATAACCGTCCCCATTCAGGACGATTCCAATTCGGGTGCTCGAGAGCCACCTCCACCAGCTCCCGCGCCTGCTCACCATCATCCTGAGTACCAGGGCCAGCCGGTGGTGTCACACCCTCATCACATTATGCCTCCCCAGCAGCACTACGCGCCGCCCCCGCCGCCGCCTCCGCCCATCAGCCACCCGCTGCAGCACCCTCCGCAGGCGGCAGGCACGCCTCACATGGTGTACAGCCAGGCTCCGCCGCCCCCGATGACCTCAGCCCCTCCGCCCATAACCCCGCCGCCCGGACACATCATTGCCCAGATGCCGCCCTACATGAACCACCCTCCTCCGGGACCTCCCCCCCCTCAGCACGGGGGCCCGCCTGTAAATGTAAATGCACCCCCTCCCCATCACTATAATCCCAACTCTTTGCCACAGTTCAGTGAAGATCAAGGAACTCTTAGTCCCCCTTTCACACAGCCTGGGGGAATGAGTCCAGGGATATGGCCAGCTCCAAGGGGGCCGCCTCCACCTCCAAGGATGCAAGGGCCTCCTGCTCAGGCCCCCCTTCCTGGACCACATCACCCTGATCAAGCCAGATACAGACCCTATTACCAGTAATACAGGCGACTATATAAATAGAGAATGCCATGAAGAGGATAAAACTAAGTACAGAAGCCTTTTAATTAATTGTTTTGGGGTTATTTTGTTGTGTTTTTTTAAGAATACTGTCATTTTGACTGTAAGACATTTTGAGGTTTGAATCTTAAATGATTTTTAAGCCTTGGCTGTAGGACTCTTAACTTCAAATACTCTGTAGTGCTAAAATGAGTGGCTTAGTAGACCACAATTGCATTTTAACAGAACTTCTGTCGCTAGTGTGGCTAAATTGTCCTAAGATGATCACTTGTAATATTATTTCCTGGAGAAGATGAACACGTGTTGTACCATTCTGAATATTGTTTTTGTTAAATCCAGTGTTTTTGTTAACCTGTGTACAATAATTAAATTGAAATATGGTTGTAAATGTGGTGAGTTTTTATATGAAGTTAACATACACATAGTTCTGGGACACCATTTCAACATGTATACCTTCAAACAGCAGTGTAGTGAAATATTAAAGGAACTTTAATATTTCTCCTACTGCCATTTACCATTACTCATAAGGATTTCAGGCTGTAATGAATTCTTGGCACTAGAAATCAGACATGCAGAATTCTGCATTTACCACATTCCAGTTTTTCTGTTTTTTTCTTTATGCATCAAAATGAATCTGTCAAAGATACAGCTTTCAGCATGACATGAAGCCATGTATTGTGGGGTTTTTTTTGTTTGGGTTTTTGGAGTTTGTTTTAAAGCTAGTTTTGATTCAGAAGGTTCTGTTTACATGTAAGCTACTCAATGGAGTTGAATTCAAACTACTGTATTTGCCTGTGGCTGTGTTTGTGTGGAAGTGGCTGTGAACTGGCTTGCCATGTCCATGAAAAGCAGCTTCTTTTAGGTAGGGAAGTCATGTTTGCCTCTCTCAAACATTTATATAATGTGTACAGTAGGAAACCATCCCGTTTGGATAATATGAGAGAAGTGCTCTGAGATCCCATGTAGAAATAAAAAGGTACGCGTTATTTATCTGTTTTGATTCTGTGATACAGTTTTAATTGAACAGACAGTTGTTAGGTGTTTTGCTTTTCTCAGAAACTAGCAATATAAGCAGGCTTTTCGGTCTGTTTTTGTTCAAAATTTATGTTTTATAAGAATACTTTTAAAGAGAAACATAATATAAAATGAGAAGGTTCCTTTTTAGTGCAGCTGGTAGCAGAAGCAGACACTAACAAGACAGTACTGTCTGTTGGTTGGAGTGCTTACCTTTGCATTTCTGATCAGTATTTGCACTGAACCATTGTTTTTCCAAATGCCACATTTCTGGCAGTGGTGCTTTTAAATTAAGTCCTTTGGGATTTTTCTAAAGTTTGTAGCTTCCTACTGTTCTCAAATAATCTGTGCCATCTTAAAGCCTTACTTTTAAAAAGAAGTAAAAAGTGTTACTTTTTATTTTGTAAACATTCTTTTCCATAATCATAAGTGTTAAATTTATGAAAGAGCTGTGACAGTGCAACATCCCAAATTTTGTATTTTTATGTCTAAACTTTTTATTTTTAATTGGTAGAGCAAGGGCTCTTGAGATTTTTTCCGTTCTTGACTGCCATTGATTTCGTTGTGACCACAGCCAAATTTTTTAGACTGCCTTTCAAGTAAATACTTCTTCAGAGATGGGATACAAATAAATTCTGGGGTATGCAAATGGCCAGTGTTTACTGCTTGAAAATCTGCTTAGCTGTAACATATTTCTTTCTAAGAGAGAGTTATTTGGTTTGGTTGCTCAAAACTAAGTAATTTTAAATAAAATACAGTGGTGAAGAAAAAGAGGCTGATTGTGATAGAGTGCTATGAAATGGGCTAGTTGAAAAATTACTGTTTCTATACGTGTGAAGGCAAAAATGGCTCTGCCAGCATTCTTTTCTTTCGGTAACTAACAAACATGAGGAACTTTTGAAGACCCCTTCTGTCACGATGAAGTTGACTGGGAGGAGGCTCATTTATGTTACAGCACATGACTTCATCTGGGAGGAAGTCTGCATGTCTGATTCTTGTCCTTTGACTCTGCCAAGCCCAGCTCAGGCCCGACACAGCTGTGTTGCAGGGGCTCCAGGTGCCAGCTCGCTGTGCTCGGACACACGGCTTCCCGAGGAAGGGCTCTGCATCCGCTTCTCCAGGGCTCTGTGTTTGGGAAAATCGGACCTTCTGCGATGAGCTACTACCTGTCGGTCACAGGTGATGAGGAAATGAGGCAACCCTTTCCATCGTGCTGGGTTTTTGAAGTAAGTCAGGTTGCAAACTTCTGTTCCATACTCTCCTGTCTCCTGACCCAGATGAAGAGTTCAAAATATTTCTGGGTCCAAAGCCATTCTTGAAGTTACTGTTAAAGTGCTTTCCTGAAAATGCTGAGGCAGATGAATTGATTAAGGCAAAACAGCATTTTTTGCTCTATCAAGAAGCACAAAAGATGAATGTATCTCTTATCATTTGTCACTGTAGACAGTGTGTGAGAGTTTTTTTCTCTTATTTGAAACAAAGGTGACGTGATACAGACAATGGTGAATTACCCCAAAAATCAGTGGGATTCCTTGAGCTGGTTAGTCACCATGGACCAAAAGTCTGTGATAGAGAACTGAAAAGTCATCCTATGTAGGCAGGTCTTGGACTTGAGTCAAATTTCTATGTCGCCTTGTAAGAGGAAGACTTAAATATATTTTTTTAATTATTAAATCTGGATTGGATTATATATATAAATCTATTACCTATGTAACTAAGGGCACTGTTGATGTTTTCATATTTACAAAGTTTAAAAATGCTTCCTCTGGTTGAAACCCTGTCTTTTTAATTTGTTTATGAGTTTGGTGTATGTTTTAGGGTGTTTTTTTCCCTTGATTTATTGGTTGGGTTTGTTTTTTTTTTTAAGTACCTGGTCATTTTACTGAGAAATTACAAAATTCATGCGTTGTATTTAATTGTGTAATTGACAGTGCTAGAAATGGTGAGATGTGATTTCTTTGGATTCCTTCTTACTGTAAAGACAAACATTTGAATTTAATTAATTACGTTTATTTTGAATAAATATCCTTGTCTGTGGCAGTGATCTCCTTCCCGAAGCATTGCCAAGCAGATCTCAGGTTTTAAAGAGAATTCTGACATTTAAATTTGTCAGCCATTGCAAGTTCATTTAATGATGTCACATAAGCAGTGAAGAAGAGTTTGATGATGGTTTGTGTTCACCATGGAAAGAATGGAAGGACACCAGCAGATGGCCTGAAAACATCTGTGCTTTAGATGCTGTCTCCTTACACTTTATCCTTGATTCCATCTCTAACTTTGCTTAAAGAGTTGCCTGCAGCCATGCATACTTTGTAACCAGGGGACCAATTGTGTGAACTATACTTCTGATTGTGGTGGGGTTTTTTTAATACTGTTAACATAACGACTGGTTACTTACATGTGATAAGTCATATTTTTCATGCCTTTCAAAAAGAAAAATTAAAACTCTGAATATATTTTTTTAAAATCTGATCCAAGAGAATTATAAAACCTTACTGGATGAATTTTCCACTTCTTTTCACTTCCTCCTCTCAAAGCTTTCAAACTTGTACACATAGCAAGGGAGAAAAACTGTCTTCCCCTTAGTGGAAGTCAGGTATTCTCAAAAACACATTTGTGGATAGGTTTCCCTGTGGATCAAGTCTGAATGCACCTCTCTCAAACTGTTTTCTGCTCTGCAAAACTTGTGGCTGAGTTTGAGTTGCTTCTCTCTGTGTGCATTGCTGGGCTGCTGACAAAAGCAGGCCCAGGTTCACAGCAGAAGGTCCTGTCAAGCCTGGGAAACTGGAGGAGCACAGTGGTTTGGAACTGCATTGGAATATTGAATGAAGGGAAATAAGTTTGAACTTTTTGTATGTGTGACACAGAGTCCAGTGCAGGAGAGAAATGTGCAAGGTTTGGATTCATTTTCATTCTGATTACATTTCTAAAGTAAATATCGGTATTATACAAGTTGTATTTTCCTTCATATTTATTTTATGGTGTTAAAAACAATTCTTAGCTGTTCATAAATCATCTTGATACAGTAATTGTCCCTTCACAATTGTGAGCTTTTACACTGTGTTCAGATATATTATACTCACACTAGTGATTCACACTGACCAGTTTGCAAACTGAACTGGCTGCATTTGTTTGGGCAATGTGTGTGAAAATAATGACGTTTAAATCCCCTTTTAGTCTTGACTTAGCCATGAGACACCAACTTTAGAAATTTTCCCTACTCTAAATGGGATGTCTTTATTCTCTTGAGTATGAGACATTAATTTGTTGGTGTTTTTTCTTCTTTTTTAAAATTTATTCTCAGTGTAGACTCAGTTCATGAGTGCAAGAGATTAAAATATTAACAAATGCAGCATACATCCAGAAATGTGTGGGTGGAATAGCAGCAGGAAGCCGGCAAATTAGCTCAGTCATTATGAAACTTTAGTGAGTAATTGTGATAATAGAAATCAAGTGATTCTTGAGTGCCAGTAGGACTCATTGTAATACACTTCTGGTAATGGGAAGATTGATAATGTCTGCAGGCGGGCAGGAATGTTTCCATTTTTATGTAGTAATGTTTCACAAAAGAACTTCAGCATCACTGCTTAGAAAAAAATCCCAAATGAGTAACTAAATAGAAGTAAGTATGTGTCAGTTGTCAAGAGTTTTCTTTAGTTTTATTTGTGAAAACCAATGCTTGAACACACCTCCAAGATAACTTATGGTGAATTATATCCTCCACTAAATAAAATCGCATAAGTGCTGATGATTGTCCCTCAACTCTGCCATTTCTGGGTCAGGTAAACTTTAGGCATCTTAGGAAGCAGAAGGGAGCAATGCATACAGACTGAGAAAACCTCCACATCAGCACGGGGATGAGGAATAGAGAAGTGAGTAGCATTTCAGTAAAGAAGTGCTTAAGAATACTTTTTCTTTCCTTAATAGGAACTCATTTTGAAATTGAAAAAAATACTTGTTTGCATGTTATAATCCTCTCTCCATTGGGCCTAAGACCTTGAATAAACACTTAATTTTTTGTTTCTGTATTTCACACTGTACCACAAAATAATAATCAGGCTTGAGAGTAGGCTTGAGCATCACTGGCTCTGTGGCTTCTCCATTTTCCATCCCTCTTGTTGGCTGTAAAGTTGTTATTTAGTTACAAAGCATCTGCACTGTGCTGAAGAGAGATAGGCTCAGGGTATGTGATGAGGAATTAACATGATACTTGTCAGCTCTCCAAAAAGCAGGTATGGAATTTGCCTTTTTGCTTAATTCCTGAGTAAAATACTAAACACAGTATATGGTGGTGCTCTAGCTGAGTAGCAACAGCACTCAGTGCAGGATGTTTAGAAACCTAAATAGCCAGGGTGGCTCTGAGGGTCCCTGTCTCAAAGATAAAGCAGTAAATCTGCATCACCACAGAATCCCACAACAAGGTGTTACAATCTGCATGAGGGTAAACTGCCCAGAAAATGCTAGTAGTTGAATAACAGAGAGCTGCAGAAATAACCAGTGCCTGGAGGGAATATCTCATAAAGCATCAGAAGCACAATTGCAGCTGGGGTTGACATTGAAAAATAAGGAATAGGGTGATTTGAGAACATGGCAAGCAGCTGGTAGGGACGTGACATGGGAGTGCAAAGCTCTCTGGGCAAGGCTGTCTATATACCATGTCCATTTAAGAAATGTGAATAGCTCCAGAAGGGGGATTTATCCTCTGTGGCACTGTGTCATATGAGTCATTAGTACAGAAATTAATTGTTCTGAGACGTGCAATTTAGAAAAGAATACATTTTATTAACCTGAAGCCTGTCAAAAGATCTTGTATCATTTTGAAGTGCAGTATGTGGTATTCTACCAATTACTGCACTTCATATATTGCTTTTGATAGGGATGTTTGCTTGGGTCTGTAGGTGCATATGAGCACAGGACTGAAAAAAACAGCTTGAGTCTGACAGTTCAGATTACACTGGTACGATGTGGTATCATGATTTTCATGAGCAAGTTTAAGTCTCATCTTAAAAGCCAGTTTAGTTTCTTGCTCCTCTTGTTCAAGCTGGAAAGGATCTCACCATTGTAAAAATGATGTCCCCCCCCCAAGGACAATATTATGTTTTTATCTTGCATAACTTTTCCTCTTCCCTAGATTAAATACCTGTATCTATTTCTCTTTTTGCCAGTCCTTAGATACAAGTTCTCCATTTTATAAAAATCCTCATAAAAATTTTCTTCATTAACATTTGATTTCATCTTGAACTGGAGAGCTCGGTCCTGAAGTTCAGAGTATTTAGAGTGAAATTTCCCCTGTGCATTGCACAGTATCACAGAATCACAGAATCAGCTGAGTTGGAAGAGACCCACAAGGATCATCAAGTCCAATGCCTGGTCCTGCAGAGCACCATCCCTGCAAGTCACCCCATGTGCCATAGAGCACTGTCCAAGCACTTCTTGAACTCTGTCAGGCTGGTGCTGTGACCACTGCCCTGGGGAGCCTGTTCCAGTGCCACCCATCCTCTGGGGGAAAATACTTTTTTCTAATATCCAACCTAAACCTCCCCTGACACAACTTCAGGCTGCTCCCTCAGGTCCTGTCACTGGCCACCACAAAGAGATCAGTGCCTGTCCCTCCTCTTCCCCTCACGAGGAAGTTGTAACTGCAGTGAGGTCTCCCCTCAGTCCCCTCCAGGCTGCACAGACCAAGTGACCTCAATCATTCCTCATATGGCTTCTTCTCAAGACCCTTCAACATTTTTTGTCAGCCTCCTTTGGACACTCTCTAATAATTTAACACCTTTCTTATACTGTGGTGACCAGATAACTTTCTTGTTCTGGAAAGATCTATTGTGTTATACCCTATGTTTTTTGGAAGACTGAATTAGAAGGGCAACTTGGCAGTGTGCTAAATTGTACCTATCTTCAGGTATTGCTGTGCTGATCATCTGGCACACGACATGTACTTGACAGTGAATCTGCTGTGGCATGCTCAGAAGAGCACTGGGTTGGTACAGTTGCTCACCATCCGTCTGGTGTCTGCAGGAAGCACCATCTCTGATGCCAGCAAGGGCCACGTCTCCCACACCAGGTCAGGCACATGATCACCCACCGCAGAGCCACAGCTTGTTACTCATCTGCAAACGCGTGTTTCCTGAAAGCTGATTTTTTCTACTTCTATCTTCAAGCTCACCTAATTCTTTCTATATTGAAAATCTCCTCGATTTTAATACTGACTTCCAGTATTAAAAATACTTGGTTCATTAGCAGAGTTCACCAGATAACTCCAGATTAAAAAATTAAAAAAAAAAAAAAAGATGAAAATGTTTACCAGATTTTGTTTTTAACACCTGCATACTCTGAAGATAAAAATTGTAGTTCTGGTTTGCACAGAACAGTTTCTCTTTCCCTTCAGCCCTTATTCAAGTCCAAATGCACATTTCTGGCCACCCCAGCTTGACTGAAAATCAATTAGGCTTTGAAAACTAAAAACTCTTGTGATTTCAGAGTGCTGTTCCTTTCAGACTCCAGGAATGGTCCATTTTCATCTAGGCTGAAGATTTTTATACCTCTAGCACATGTTATGTGAAATTAAAAGTTCTGTCACTTTGGGCATCGGGTGTTCTTCACTGAAAGTTGTGATGTAGCTCATCTTCAAGCCTTAGACTTCCAGCAGGGGTTAATTGATGGCAGTTGTGCAGACTGGGTTGTGCAGAGTATCAGAGTAGACTCTTTAAGCTGAAGCCCTCTGTCCATCTGTCCGCAGATCCAGGCAATTCAGCCTGCCCACCCGGCAGCACCACACCCACGGCTCCTCCAGCCAAGTTCTGGGGCCAGTGTCTGTCCACAGGCTGGGTCTCACTGACCATGAGCTACCCTGGTAGTGCATGTACAAATGCAGCCATACAGTCACTGAAACCTTGGTGGTTCACTATATATGTATATACCATGATTCACTATAAATGTGTCCTCCCTTGTGCACTTTACGCAAGCCCAATCCAAATCAATGAATCATGTTTTGATCTGAAAATCCTGTGTCTTTCCTGAACAACCTTCATAATTAGGTACATTAGTCACTATGTACACTGTGCTTATGCTTGTGGTAATAAGCTGAGAGCAAGTTTAACTCAGTCTACTAAATATCTTACAAACCATCGAGAAAACTTTATACAAGTTATATACACGCTGAAGATAAAATATCAGTTCTAACTATTATTCTGTGGTATCCAATACAAGATTTCAAATATTTATAGATTCTCAAGTAACTGTACAGGTTGTCTACAAACTGTGGTATGAAATAAGAAAATCTGTGTGATTTTAGCCTCCATATATATACATAAATACAGTTATATATACAGAGACACATAACGAGGACTAACAAGCCCATTCCAAAAACTGGAACATAACCATATGTAGTAAATCCTTCTTAAGGTATTTAGAAGTATCCTTCTGTCTTCATGCTCATCACAGCATCCACATTCATCTTCTGTGACATTGTGTTGCTGGAGAATATCATAATTAGGAAGTTAAGTCTAAAATTTTGTTTCTGTTGGAATCTGTAGGGAATAAAAAAAAAGAAAAAAGAATTTCACATTCTGTAAGGAATAGCCAGGGTGGGTGTCATCTGATAAACGATGTGTAAGTATTTGATCCCCCTAAAGCATTGGGTGGGAAGACTGGGGTCTGGCATTTCCTCCTTACAGGGCTGCCCTGTGCTGGATACCGCCCTTCTCTCTGTCTGTGATGAAGGGCTGCACGTGTCCCTTCCTTACCTCTGTCTCCAGGCTCCCCTTCTGCCTGAGACATTCAGATAAACTGGACTAACGCTGACTTCTCTGTCACAGGGCCATTCTACCAGTGACTTTATCACGGAGGAGCTGTGGGGGAGAGGTGAGGAGACCAGGTGAAGCAGCCTGGTGAGGCAGCCTTTGCCTGCCTTCCCTCTTCTCCATGCACACCTCAAGGCTCGTGAGCTAAGCCCCATCTCTCTTACTCCCACAAGGCCTTGCCATAAGTCACACCCCATCAGTAAAGTGTCTGGTGGCTTTCTGCCCTGGGCTGACACAAGAGCTCAGGCGTGAAGATGCTTTTGTTATCTGACCTAACCGTTCCCATGAGCAGCTTTTTCGGGCTGCATTTTCTACAGCTGGAGGGCCATAGCCAGAGCCTTACTGTGCACTCCCGGCTGCGCAGTCCGTTCCTGGGGATGATGACATAGTCACTGCTTCTACCCTTCTCCTGCAACGAGCACAAGAAGTCGTGGGTTAGGAAATGGATTGCTTTTCTTCTTCTGTTTCTCCTTTTTCACATTAAAGAAGGTTTTGATTTTTAGATCTCTGGAACATGCCTGGGAACTTGACATAGAAGAAAGGAGGCTCTCACCCGTCAGGCTTTTATGACCCTCACCACACCTCTGGGTCAGTGCAGAAGATCTGGACCAGTTCAGCTAAGTGGGATTAGACAGTTTCCACATGAGCAGCATTCTGGGTCTGGTACATTTAAACACATTTATTGTATGCAGGATACTTTCTTGCTCTTAATTTAATAACACTCCCAGAAAGGCCATCACCAAATCTGGCAGTACTAATTCATCCACACTGCTTTTGCACTCCTTTTGACGATGGGGCTGGAAAGCCTATATGCAAGCAGCATAAAGTCTGCTTTCAAGAGCCACTGCAGCAAATTGAGCAGTCTCTGCTGGATGGGTGACCACAGAGGACTGCTGATGGATGGGCACTGTGTTCTTCCCAAAGAGGTGATTTGAAGTCCACAGTCAGGTCAGCCACCAGTGGGAATTATTCACTCCTTTCACAAACGGTTTTCAGACACCTGAACCAGGAGCCACTCTTGGTCTTCAATTTGATTGGAGACCAGCTGAGTTTTAATGACCATCTTTTTGAAAATAGAGATAGTGTAGCACACACAGCTATAGTTGTGCAGGGAGCTGCTGGAGCCTGGCAATACTGAAAAGGCACTAAAATAATGAAAGATGAAGACTGTAGTGTTACCTCAGCAAGCTTTAATTTGGGGGAGCTGGCTATGTCCTTCTTCAGCAAAATATGTAAAACCGCATCATGAATGGTGAGGAAAAACATGGATGGCTTTATCTCTTCATCAAAAAATGCACTTCTCTCCAGTTTGTCCAGGAGGCCCTCTGTGAGGGAACAAAATCAAGGCACAAAGTGACCTGCAGGCTTTAAAAAGGAAGAAATTGTGTATCCTGAGCATGCCCACTGAGTGAACACGGGAGTTGCTGGTATAATGCACCATTTTATCTATTAGAGCAGACGGCTTTACGGATATCAAGAGGATGGAACATAAATTCCTATCAGTAGTTCCCTGCTCTACGCCAGGCAGGAAAGAATTTGAGCCCCTTTTCTTATTTAATGCCTAGCCCAGGGTGCATGATAGTGGGTTCTGCAGCCCAGAGCTGCGCGGCACAGCCGTGGCCATAGGTAAAAGGAGCCATCACACAAGGTGCCAGCCTTTTGGGGGCAGCATGGGAGGGACAACACCTCCACTTAATGGGACCTGTTTGAGTATGCAAGACTGGAAGGTAAAACTGGGTCATCCCCCATGGCCAAACTCAGTGGTCAACAGAGGAGGCAGTGGGACGAGGCCCCTGTGGTGATGCCAATGGAAAGGCAAGTACTCACCGTATGCCCCAGCAATGTAAATGTCAATGTCGAGCCGGACAAATTCTTTCAAAGTCTGTTAAACCAGAAGGAGGCACCATTTAGATTCTGCTAGGCTTGCTGATTACTACTACAGTGATTAGCCACAGCAAATCTACCAACCACTCTATGATATTTAAGATCTATGATGGTAAGAGGTCTAGACTCAAACTCTATTGCACATAGAAACAGGACAATATATTCACATGGCTGCAGACAGGGATGGCTAAGCCTTTTGAAAAGAGGTAGTATTGAAAATGTTTAGCTCACAGAGAAGTAGGTGATCTTTCATAAGTTGTATGGCTTTGCTATATCTACATGATATGTGATGAAACTTAAATACTTTAAAAATGAAACTTTTAAAGTAATTAAAAATAATTACTTTACAATCTTCTGGGGGAGATTTTTATAACTGGGAACTTGAGCAGAACTACAATTCCCACTGCCATGGTGGGTCATTAGTTCCTATGGAAATAGATTTACACACCCTCTGTGTCTCTAGATAGTTAACTGTAGCTGCTACTGTTGAAAACGTGCCTTTTGCTTTGCTCAAGGTCATCTGGGGAAGGAAAAGCAGGAGCAGAAATGGAACTCCAATGTTCCAACTCCAGCTGGGTGTTTAAAGCCATATTTCATATCTACATTTCCGTAAATAAATAAAAATGGATAAAGCTTCCCAAAATCTTACCAGATGAAGAAAGTGTACCACAGCCAACACTTTAATTCCAAGAAAATTTATATTGATTATTTAAACCATTTCCTAAACATTTTTATAGAAAATGTACATTCAAATTCACATAAACTCAAAGTTTGCCACTGGCCTTCCAGTCCGTGTTCTGCCTTTAAGGAGCAGACTACAAACATAGAAAAAATCATAGAACGGTATTGGTTGGAAGGGACATAAAAGATCATCTTATTCCAAACCCCTGCCCTTTACACTGAGCAAGTTGCTCAAAATATCATCCAACTTGCCATTGAACAGTTTCAGGAATGGTGCATCCACAGCTTCTCTGGGCAACCTGTTCCACTATTTCGCCCTCAGATCACCCTCAGAGCAAAAGATTTCTTCTAATCTGGACCTGCCCTCTTTCATTTTAATGCCATTGCCTCTTGTCCTGTCACTGTATACCCCTGTAAGAAGTCCCTCTCCATGCTTTTTTATAGTCTTCCTTTAAGTATGGAAAGGCCATATGGAGATCTCCTCATAGCCTTCTCTTCCCTAGGCTGAACAACTCCAACTCTCAGCCTTTCCTCATAGGAGAGATGCTCCAGCCCTCTGATCCTTTCCATGGCTCTCGTCTGGACCTGTTCTAAGATGTCCATGTCTTTCCTATGTTGGGGACCCCACAGGTGGTCACAGTACCTCAGGTGAGGTCTCATGAGAGTGGAGTAGAATCACTGCTGGTCACACTTCTCTTTATGCAGCCCAGGATATGATTGGCTTTCTGGCCTGCGAGTGCACATTGCCAGGTCATGTCCTGGATCTTTTCATCGACCAGTATCCCCATCTCCTCCTCCTCAGGACTGTTCTCAATCCATTTATTCCCCAGTCTGTATCGATACTGGGGCTTGCCCTGATCCATGTGCAGCACCTTGCACTTGGCCTTCTTGAACTTCATGGGTTCAGATGGGCCCACTCCTCTCCAGGTCCCTCTGGGCACCATCCCTTTGCTCATGTGTATCCCTCAAGGGTAACTGCATTTGTAATTTTTTCTTTCATATGATCACTGTTCGTCTTGTGAATTGTGATTACCTTTCGGAGGACTGTCATGGCAGAAAAATCGAGGAAGGACACTGATGAGAAATCCAGAATGATGCTGTGGAGGTTGACCTGGGGCACGGTGATGCCAGGGGGGAGGTCAGTGCTCCAATTGATCCGAATGGGCAAGTCTGTCATGATGGTGGGCTGGTCCAGCTCCTCTATCTTGTTGTTATCTAACTCTTCATCTGACTCATATGTAGGGTTAGCCAGGCAAATCAAGCCTTTCTGTGTTGACATAGAAAAAAGTCAAAATTAGTTCACTTCTTTAACACCCAGCCAGCGTAGTGGTACTTCTTATACAAGGGCAAGAGTAATGGCAACGCACAACTGATCATCCCATGTGACAGAGCACGACCCACCTGGAAAATTCTGTCTCTCCCTTGTCTGGAGAAGTATGGAAATTATTTAATCATCATCATAATCACTTAATGATGGCTTTTTATTGTTTCCTGAAGGGAGTCGTCAGATACATTTTAATTCAGTAATTTTGGAACAAGTCAACAAAAGGCATACAGGATGTGAGCTGGGAGAAAACCAGCTTTATCCTACCATTAATGCAGAAAGATATTCATCTCTGTGGGATCTGATTCTGCTATTTGTTGCCAAACAAAGCTCCAGTGGACACATACAAGCTCTGCCTATGGTAAATCTGTAGGTCTCTAATTGTGAGAGCCATTTAAAATCTTGATTTTTAAATATGTTTATGTCATGAAGTGGCAACTTGGGGAATAGTGTATCTAATTAATAAGGGAGGCTATGAAGCCCTTCTCTGCCCTGTAAAACCAGGGAACCTTGTTGCTTAACTTCCCCCTCACCCCCGGGGGGTTGCCTTACATACTGGTGTCACTTGCAGCTCTCCTTTCTTCAGCATCTTCCTAATCTTCCTCAGAGCTTTATTACGTTTCCTCAGAACTCTCAGTGGGTTGAAGCCAACCTGCAAAAACAGCACTTTGATTAATTAAACAAAGAAACACCTCTGTGACACCAGTGGAAGGACAAAGCATCTCGCATGGTTTTTCATCTGTCATGATGACCGTAGTTTGAACTTGATGTTGTCTACCACTTTTCACAAATCCAAACCAGGGCTCTTTCTAGGTTGGAAGGATGTCTATGGGAATGGCTACAAATGAGGCAGGGCTATCTGTACTGCTTTAGGACACCACCATGGGCAGCATTATAGCAGTGACAATGCTTAGCACAGGCCAGTAACTCCAGCAGGCTGGCACAGTGCTGGCATGTGCTACTCATCTGCATTATGAGGTGATCACCCAGGTGACCAAGATCAGAGATCTCATGGTTTGTATCTGCTTTGTGCTGCCTGACTGCAGTGTGGGTCATTCACCCACTCTTTTTCCTGAAGAAGAAAGCCAGATTTTATCATGTTGGCTGCATATGTCTCTTGAACCTCTGAGCTGGTCTTAACAGAATTAGATGGCAGGTAAATTAGGCTAATAATAAAATCAAGCTAAAATACTAAATTCCTGCAAGTCTTCTGCCTCATCCATCTAGTGCTTAGAGGAGAAAAGCATTAGAAGTATCTGTATTTGTAGAGAAAGGGTGGTGTGAACATCTGCACTCACAGAAAAAACTTCAGACTCTTCTGAAGTGAAAGCCAAGCACATGGAGAACCAAATGTGTCAGATTCCCTCATTCCTCTGCCGATTTTAGTCCTTCATGTGAAGAATGAACTGCTCCTTACCAGTGCTCAGGAGAGTCACTGCTTATCAACTCCCCACTAAGAACAGCAGGAAGGCGAGGTTATGGTGCAAGCTGTGTTTGGGCTGGGGATGGTGGGCCCCATTCACACAGCAGGGGCTCAGGGGTCCCGGATCTCTGTGCTGGTTATGGAAAGACTGGCTGCATTCATCAGATTGTTATGAAAGGCGTTAAGACCTCTTTGCTAGAATGATTCCATTTGGCATTCTTCTGACTGTTGTGGTTATGTTCTTGGGGCAAGATGAGTAAACTAGAATTTATTGTGTGTAAATACAAGAGCAAATAAAATAAAATAAAATAAAATAAATTTCCCTTTATATTATCTATGTTTGCACTCCTTTCTTCTTAAAATATATATTGTTATGGTGTAAGTATAAATATGATATAAACATTGCTATGGTGTAAGTTCAGCATCAGTCAGGCTGTTCTCTTTCTCAGAGGTGCGTGCATATATGTTATATTACAGTAGTGGCAACAGTATAATGAAAATTCACCCTTGAACTGTAAAATGACTGCATATATAGTAATTCTTGGGAAACTGTATCCACCTTAATGTGTCACACAATTCATATGTTCAGAACAGCCCCAGACACTTACAGCAGCGATGAGTTTCTCTCTGAAGAATTCAGTATTAGCGAAGAAGATCGGAGAGGAGCATCTGAAAATCTTCACACCCTCTGGCTCATAGATCTGTAAAATGAAGCAAAAGTCTCAGTATCAATGTTTGCTATAGAAGCACAAGTGCAGCAGGTGGTAAAAGAAATGAGACATTTCTTACATCAGTGTAATCCTTCCTGTTTCTGTAGATGTTACTTCTCCCAACATTGGCCAAAACAGTGCAGCTTGGGCTATGAACAAACATGCACACAATTATTGGTGTCCCACATCGAAACTTGGAGGATGGGAAGGATCAAATGAAACCATCTCAGCTGGGGTGGCACACTGAAGCAAGCCCCACATACAAAGGTTTACACCTGTAAATTATTTTTCCACGCACAGTTGCTGGATAGACCAAGGCACAGACAGGGCTGTTGCCCTTCTCTGTACAGAGGGAGATAACTTATAACAGGAGGCCCTGGGATATCATTGCATTCAACAGGAACTCACAATTGGGAGCGGATCACCACGGTCAGCAGCTGGAATGCCACAGCTGTTGCTAGTCCAATGTCCAGGCCAAGAAAGATGGCAGCTAAGAAAGTCACCACCCATATAACCTGTAACGAGACAGTGGATGGCAGCGTTATAAGCATGTCAAGAACCTGGGTCATGAGCTCAGGATGGGAGCAGGAATAGATCTCAGATCTGGTCCAGGATGTCCATCTGCTTGTGGTGAGGTTTTTTTTCTTGTAAAACAGGGCCAGAGTCACCAACCAGCACCAGGGAATGTTTCTAAGGACAGCAATTTCTAGACAATAAAGGCTTAAAATGGGATAGGTGGTTCACTAAATGCTCAATGAAAATCCAGCAGAAAGGCAAGATTAGAAGTAAATCAGAAATCTGGTAAAGCTGAGAGTTGTAAATGTGCAAATACTAGGTTCTGTGAGTGTACACAACTGATAAATGACTAGCTAATACTGAATAACTCTTAGTCACAGAGCTCAAAGCATTTTCATGGGGCAAATAACTATTTGATAGCTGGGAAAACTGAGGCCTGGAACCATTTCTGAGCCTAAATTTTCTGAGAGGTAACAAGTCCTGCCCTCTGGCCACCAGCTTTACCATTTGGAGTAAAACCTTCAAGTCTCAGTTTTCATTTGTTTCTTGCTGTGTATCTTCCATATAACACATTGTGTGATTGTGAAAAAGTGTCCCTGAATGCTTACTCAATGTAGTAGATATTTGGATATTTTCTGCTATTTAGGCATATTCCATAACTGTCTTCTCTATTTGACTTTAAATAATGCACTATTTTAATGGATTTTAATGAAATGGATGAAAATGAAGTTAAGAGTCAGAATCCACTCAAAATAAATGGGACAAAATGGAAAACATAAGCAAGGGGTATACCAGTAAAAATGGCATGCAACTATTGTACTTTGTGTTTAGTGAAGTAAAACAGGGATGATTAAAAAAAGAAAATTTGTATGATAGATTACTTTTTCAGAGCACTTAACTTCTGATGCTTGTGCAACTCAACTTACACTGTCATACTTGTCCTTTCTCCAGAGGATGCCTACTTCCTTGAACTGCATGAGCATTCCTTTCAAATTGCCAAGAGCCAAAGATGCAAGGACTGACTGTTAAAAAGACCAAAACACATGTTCCATGTTTAAGCAAGCAAAGAAAAGGTAGAACACTAGGAATTAAAAGATCATACAAATAGGGCCCAAGTTCAGCTGAAAGGCCAGGGAGCTGCTCCCAGTGTACCACTGCTGCTGAAACATCCTCAGTTATGGTGCAGTGCAGGTGTCTGACTTGAGGCTGTAAATCCCATTTATTTTTGGCACCTGAAAGTTGGTGCCATGGTTTTTGGTGTTTGGGTACTTGTGTTCTCTTTGAGGGACCAGAGGTACTGGACCTTTCTGGCATAATGTGGGAAGAAGAACCAAGCTTTTCAAACCCTTTTTGGCTCCCGCTGAAGTCTATGAACACTCACAGTGTGCTCTGTGAGTGACACAGAGCAGCCCTGTCTTCGGGAAGCAGGGATCAGATGAAACCAGTGAATACCTTCTGTAGTGGTGCCAGGAGAAACCCAATGGCCAAGATCACAACCAAAACAATGATGGATGAGATAATGCCAGCAATCTGCATGAGAGAACAATTCCACAATGAATTCCCACAGGCATTATGGTTAGCTAGGAAGAAAGAGCTGTCTTTCATTAAATACCATCATGACCTGTTGTCTTCTATACCTGTGTTTTGCCTCCTGTGCTCTCCTGCACACCTGATCTTGACAGAGCAGTGCTGGATGCAAATCCCTTGAATGATCCACCAACTATATTACCCAGTCCAAAAGCAATTAGTTCCTAAAATAAAAATGGAAGATTGTTCTTAAGAGCTGGTTCGTTCACAAGGTAAAGCTTTCCTAAAATGACTTATTTCCCATTGATAAATGCGGTATATTGATCTCTGTGTTATTTGCCTACCTGGTTGCCATCTATTGGGTAGTCATGCTTGATGGAATACACTTTAGCCACGGAGAAGGCTACTGCAAACCCAACGATCGCGATGGAAATGCCGTCACCAATGCAGTTCTGGAGGATGCCTACATCAGGTGCAACAGGCGCTTGAAACCTGAAAGACAAAAACTCTACTCATTAAGGAGATGCCTAAGGGTCTTTTGCAGATCCTAGGGAGAATTACCCTCTGGACTTTTTTTTCCCCTTCTTTTTTTTTTCCAGTGAACTGAAATCTGAAGAAAGGAGACTTTTGAGCAGAAATAGCTGTTCCTCTGCAAACTTCACGTACTAACACCCCTGGGGCTACAGAGACCACCCCAGACTCACTCTGCTGTCCTAGCAAATGTATTCCTCCCTCTTTTTGACTCAATGTGTGCCTCCTGAATCTTTATGTCAAAATTCTGGCATTGCCAGATGAAGTCTGTATGTTCTATATATGGAGAAATAATCTTTATGTGGATATAGTCCTGGATGGGCAAATGTGGAGGCCTCTGGAGGATAAGTGTGCTGAGGAGATGCTGGTGGCTGGTCATGGGACCAGGCAGGAGAATTGTGCAGGGTCCTGGTGGCTTCCCGGGGCTGGTGGTGGCTGCTGAACTGTGAATGTACTGTGAGGGAAACAGAGGAGCTCAGGAGTGAGTAGTTCAATAAAAAGGACAAATATCAACCTCCTGCTCCCCAGCTGTCTCAGAAAATGACAGAAAATAACCCCCACAATTATTTCATGTCTCAGTGTACTCCTTGATGAGTAGGAGATGTGCTCTAGTGTGTAACTTTTGTGTACTGAAAGTGTGTCATATCATTGAGAGAAAAATATTTATTTACCTACTGAAAGAAGATGAAGCAGATAATTTTAATCAGAAACAGCTGAACTCATTTAACACTGCTGAACTAAAGAGAACGTTTTGCTTCACTGGCGAATCATAAGTCACTTACCCTTCCTCTAGTTTTCCGACAACAGCTACTTTAAATTTTTCTTCAAAGTTGACAAAATGGGAAATCAGTGCTGCTAAGACTGTCTGAAAGATAATAGACCACACCTCCATTAGGCACATTAAAGCAAGAGTGTGAAGAATCTATTAAACACCATTACTTTCCTTCTCTTACACACCATCCAGCCCCATCACTAGTGGCAAAACTATGACCCAAGTTTTCACATCCCTTTGCTGCTCAGACATCATTCCTGAATGACCTTGCAGGTATGGGTTTACATTCATAAATCACACAGATTGTAACACAATATCTTACTAACAACAGAGATCATCCCACCCAGTAAACCAGGTATGTTCTAACAAGGTGCTGTAATGACTCTGGCGAAAAACAAGTCCTGGTTGAGTCTATACAACATCCTCTAGGATTTTAGGGGCTTGGTGCCCCTGTGAGGCTTCCTCCACCCCTCTGCTGCTCAGAGTGGGCAAAACCTTCTGCTGCTGGAGGGCAAAATAATTTTGTGTGTGGCCATAGATGTCCAGGACTTCAGTGGCTGCTTGCAGGTGTGGTGCAGAGGAGCCTCAGCTGTGAGACTGCAGCTGGTTGGTGTCAGAGCCAATTCTGTCCAAGGAAAAAAATTCATAGTTCATCACACCACAGATATGTTCAGTTAAGAACAGCTATGTGGAAGTAAAACATCTCACAATAGCTCCAGAATGTTGTAAATTTTTCTTTATAGGTAAAATGATAATGCATCATTTAATGGATAACAGGAGAAGAAATAGTTAAAACTCTGCTTCCCGTGTCGTAATATGGAGCAATTGCAAAATCAAAGGAAGTGACTCACCACAATGAGTTCGATCGGGATGGGAGTTGGTAACTTTTCCTTGTATCGATCGTTCATTTCTTTTACCATGAACACGATAAGCAAGACAACCAGTGATGTGACAAGGTCAGCAATGTTTGTTTTTGTGATCTGGCTGAAAATGCTCTCCAGAGTCTGCAGAATCAGAAAGAAACATGCGGTGCTTTAGAAACTGTCATGCCCTGAGTAGCACTATCCCTTTCAGAAGAACCCATACCTGAATGGCTCTAAGGATTGTGCTGCTTGGGATTTATTCCCTGTGGCATGATGTGGACTGCAAGCCTCCATGAATGTATGTGCATCTGCCAAATGATGGAAGCATTTGCAAAAGACCCTGTCCTCCAGATCCTTAGCTTGTGACCCTCTCCTCCAGATTTGCCCCTGAGGGAGGGTAGGAAGAACAGGCACGTCCATGATAGGAAATGTGAGCAATGGCATTGCCAGGCAGGTGCCTTTCTCCATGTATTCCTTCCTGTCCTTCTTCTCCCTCTTTTCTCATCCAACAGCCCTCACAGAGTCATATGCAAATTAAATATGTATAAAATCAGTCCAGTAAAAATGAATAATTAAATCCTTAAGGCAGAGTTGAATGCTTTATTGAAATATGCCAACACAAAATAGTAAATATTATCTAATTATCCCGATGGGGTGTAACTTGGTGCTTGGTAATAAATTTAAAGATCGGTCAAATACTAATAACATATCTGTAATTTTTCCTCCTGCTTTGCAGTTTTTATGCTGCATTGTTATTACTGCCTTGTGATACACAGTCAGAAATACATCACAGTATGTTACATGCACAGTAACATTAACAAATAATGAACACCTAGCACTTACATAGATGATGCCAAATGGTTTATTAAATCCAGGGACAGGTAGCTGAAACATGAATTTCAGTTGAGATACCAAAACATGGATAGCTGCAGCAGTCGTGAAACCACTGATTAATGATTGTGATAGATAAATAACGATGAATCCAAACTGGAAAATTCCCAGAAGCAGCTGAAACACAAATTGAACATAGGTCAGTGGCATTCATTTTTTAAGCAATCTTGGCATTCAATCCTGGAGATTTTGGCATTCAGTTTTTAAGCAATCTTTGAAAGAAAGACAGCCATATTTAATGAAAGCAGAGATTTTCACCTAATCCCATCCATCCAGAGATTAAGGAATGTACTGCCACCAGATTTGCAACAAAAGTTGACATTTAGCAACAGAGAGCGTAGTACTAGTAAGAGTAATTGCTACAGCCGTTAAAACCCATTCTTTTTATTTTATAGCTAAAATATACACCCTTATTTCCAGGGTTTTCAGTTCCTATATTTTCACATGGTACGAGTGTTTCACAAAGCAACAAATACATTAGTATGATAGGAAAGGAGGAACTGTAGGAACTCTTTATTAGGGAGTAAGGATAAATGGATTTTTTAAAAAAAACAATCCAAATATTTTACTGTTTCAAGGCAGAGCTTTTACTCCCCTTGGAGCATCTGCATCATTCACATTGCTTTCACAGCTACTTTTTTCCTATCCAGCAGATTGTTTTTTGCTGTAGGTGGAGGTTGCAGCTGTGTGAGCTGTGGGCTCAGGCCTGTGCAAAACGAAGGATTTCACAGCACATGTGAGTGCCTGGTCACTGGAAGGAACAGACGTCTCCTAATCAGTGAGCCAGGGTCAGTTCCATGGAAAGTGGAAGATGATTACTTTGGTGACTACAGCAGCAGAAATCAGAGGGGAAGGTCAGGCATCCATCTATTCACATAGGTGCACACACACATACATTTACCAACCTGAACAACCCCAGAAAGGAAGGTTACAGATGCAGCCACCATCACCCTCTCATCGTTTATTGCTGAGGTATTTGTGGAATTGCCATTTCCAGTGCCGTCATCGGGGACCAGCCTGGTGACAACTCCTCCCACCATGAGGCTCAGGACGGGGAAGGGACCTGAGCAGCACAAGGAACTTGTTAAAAGATCTGAAGAGGCAGCATGTACTTCTTCATCAGTGAGGAGGGTAAGTAGTGTGCCTGAACTTACCCACTGAGATGTGTCTCGATGTGCCAAAGATAAAATAGACCAGGACAGGAAAGAATGCTGCATAGAGTCCATAGCTGGGGGGGACATTCACCAGCAAAGCAAAGGCCAGACCTGTAATGACAGAGGCCCGGGGAAGGTGGCGTGTGTGTTGCAGGCTGAAGCCAGCAGTGCCTTGGCACTTGGCTTAGCAGGCTTTGTCAGGACACACATTTCCCAAAGGTACCTTGCAGCACAGCCACGAGCCCTGTGTTGATTCCAGAGACAATGTCATTCAGCACCCACTCCCTGAAGCGATACGCTGGCAGCCAGGAAATGACTGGAAACAAACCCAAAGCAATTTTTTTGACCCTTTGTGGGGAGCAGCTGCAAAGGGAACAAAATTTTGTCAGTGAACAGCTTGACTGAATTGCAGCCTGTTTCAGAGAGGTGAGGAAAGGGAAAGGATGCAGGTTCTGGCTGCCAGAAGTCAAAATCTCACCCAGACACAGCCCTAATCAACCTGCACCGCCACTTGTGCTTCAAGGTATACCCAGTGGCCTTCAGAGGTCCTTTCCAACCCAAATTCTCATAGAACCCTAGAATGGCTTGGGTTGGAAAGCAACCTCTGTGGCAATCTAATCCAACCCCCTGCCCCAGTAAGCTGGCACGCCACCCACTGGGTCAGGTTTCTCAGAGCCCTGCCCAATCTGACATTGAACATTTCCAGGGACAGGGCATCCACCACCTCTCTGAGCAACCTGTGGCAGTACCTCACCACCCTCACCATAAAAAAAATTCTTCCTGATATCCAGTCCAAATCTACCCTCTTTTAGTTTAAAACCATCACCCCTTGTCCTGCTGCAACAGGCCATGGTAAAAAGCTTGAGTACATGTTTCTCATAAGACGCCTTTAAGTACTGAAAGGGTGCACTAAGGTCTTCCTAGAGTCTGTGCTGCCAAGGGCCCACAAAAAGAGAAGCTACCTTAGATACAGCAGTAGGAAGACTTTTAGGGGTAACAGCAGTCAAAATCCATTAGGAAAAATCTGACACTGAATTTAGTCAATAAATTTTCACTTGCCATGTCGGAATGGGATATGGACACTGTCAAGATGGAGTTCATGATGTCCAAGAGCAGTCAGGACTGTTTCTTAGATCTATTAAAAAACCCCCCAAAAAATCTCCTTACCTAAAATAGAGTTTCAGGTGATCCCAAAAGGTTTTATGGTATCTGTGCAATTTCTCATGCTCTTCATCGAATGCATTCTCCGAGTATACAGGTCTGGCTATAACATAATGGTTACCCACAGGTTCAACCATTTCTCCTGAAATGTCAGGATAGGATGGTTACTTGTGTGTGCTCCTCTCTGCGCCGGGCACTTAAAAACCTGAAATGAAGAACAGGGTTAGCTCTTTATGTACTGTGGGGCGGGTAGCCATAGCATAGCTGAGTGAGCTCCAAACTGAGCGTTACCACCTTTGAAGATCAAAAGAGGGATGGTTGAGACACTCGCTTCACTTTGCCAAGGTGATCTCCTGCCCTGCTCCTCCTCCCACTGCAGAGCAGTGTTTCACTGGAGCATGAAGTATTTCTTTCTAAAGATGCAGCCAAAAAGTAGACAAGATGGTTTTTGAGTTAATTTATCTCTCATTCAGCCATGTACAATCAAAAACTTCCTCCCTCAAAGGAGATTAATTTCCTAAAGAACAAACAAGCAGATCCCAAGCAGTTTCTCTTTGTGGCACTGCTGGGAGGGTTGGGAGCTCACTGCAACCCACACAAGAGGGGAAAGGCAGAGCCTGGGCAGGGCTCAGCCATCCTCTCCTGGATTCAGAGACAAGGCTGAATGTGTTGTGTTGGATTTGTGTGACAAGGAGATCAAGCTCAGTAGTAAAAAAGCCATGATATTGCTGCTTGTTATTTGTAAGATTTATTTCCACAGATTGTCTGGACTGATTCTCCTCTGCTTTGTGTTCACAAACAGCTGTTGCAATGTCTTACCTGAATGCTGTTTTCTGCCTTGTCCCAACTCACATTTGCATGTTTGTGCTGAAGAGAAACTGTCTTGGGTCACTCCAGAAATGACCTCTGGAGCCCACATTACACATGAGAATGAATCTGCTCATCACTCACTTCAGTCAATACCACTGGGTATTTTGCAGCAATCAATTGATGCCATCACTGCGCTGCTCACTGTGCTGTTATGTTTCCCATTACGCCACACATTCTTCCCACATTAAATTCACCTAAAACCTGTACTATCTAAAAATATTTCTCTTAGTTGAAGCCAGCACTGAATATTTAATATAGTACTAGTCCCAGACAGAAGCTGTGGAACTTGCTCTTTGTAGCAACACTTGGACTAGACGATCATTGTAAGATCTTTCCAACTGGAACTAATCTGTTCAATCCTGTTCTATTTTGTTTTGACTTAGAGATGAAGATGTACTGTAGGAAGCAAGTAGTCTTTTGGGACACTGATAATAGAGGGGTTTTTATTTATTTTCTTTCCCTTAATGAAATGCTCCATGGTTCTTTGGTGCTGGCTGGTGTTCTCTTGACAGATGCCTGACCAGCAGCAGTTCCTTGCCCATGTCTATCATCTGACTCTCGCTGAAATACCCTACAAGCATTTCTAATTCGGACCTGTGAGTACTCAACAACTGGAGATATGACAGCACAGATTTTAATGTGGCACAAAGCTGTTTGCATAGTTATGAACAGACGAGAAGCTTTTAATCTATGACAATTTTGCATTAAAATGTGAATCCCATCGTAAAACTGTGCTACAGCTCAGAGCATATTACTGACCTATTTTAAGTGATTTCATTTTAGTTTCCTTGTTGTTTTTTCTGTGGAATTTCATAGACATGTGTAGAAGTCCAAACAATGTCAATGAACCTCTTAGATATTTTGTTGAGATACTATTCTTGCACAAAGGATTCACTATTTTGGCAATGGGTTAAACATTTTTACTCTCTGTTCTAACACAAAAAATTAGATCTGTAATATTTTCTAAAAACTGGCAGGCAATTTTCCCAGCAGGCAAATGCTCAAAATCTAAGATCATTCAAAACAGTGATCCAAAGCCAGTTAAAATCATACTGTGATCTGTAATTTTACACTACTGTCTCTCCCTCTGTTGGGGAGAGCTCCAAAACTGAGGCTGATAAAATTTCAATGAAAAATTCACTTAGTTCAGTTTATTCCCAGATAAATTGTGTTTATTTAGACTTGCAAGAAGTTGTTTTATCTATTAAAGGTTTTAAAATTGCTCTGTTTCCTAGTCTGTGTGTCTGACTTTTAGACTTCATGTCACAAAGAGGAATATTGCTGAAAGTCCTAAGTGGAATAGTTTTGCCCATTACATTATAGGGCACAAGATGTACTATTTGTACCCTTTGTAAAGTTCATAAGCCATAAAAATAAAAAAAGTGTATGGCTGACTCTTCCATTTCAGATTTTCCTCAGTGCTGCAGCTTCTGTAGCTTTTGAGAGTACTTCAGTTGTCCCTCCTGCCCACTTCCCAGCTATTCGTCTTTCTTCAGGCCAAATTTACTGCCCCAATCTCAGGGAGCATACAGTAGCTTCTTTACAACTCTCTGAACTCTTTGGTTTATTAGTGCTGGTCTTATTGAAGGTGTGAGTGTTTTGCATGTGTTTTTTACCTCCTGAATGGATCCCCAGTTTACAGACTCCCTTGTGGGCCAATGGCTTAGAGCTCCAGGGGGAGACCAGGAGCCTGGCCAAGCTGAAGTCTGCATTAAACACCACATAAAGTGCTGTGCTTCAGTGAGGTTTAACCAAGCCAGCTCAAGCACCTGCAGTGCCGTGGAAGGTGCCTTCAGCCTGTTCCCTGGCAGGTAGACAGGACCACAAGGAGCAGGACCTTGCTGCAGGTAGATGATCACTGCTGCTAAGCAAGCTTCTCCTGTCTTGCTCCCTCTTCCAAGGCTCCATCAGCAGCTGTCACATACCATGACTGCAGCCAGTATTGCCTTCCTCTTGCTCACTCTCATTTTCTTCCCATATATCTTTAAAAAGATGGGATGCCCTCAGTATAGGGAGGTTTTTTATCAGAGATATTTATTTTAGATGTTTTAAAGAAAAGGAGGATATTGTGAAACGTACCAGCCAATGAAGGCCAACGTCCTTCACAAAATCCCTAAAAGAGAAGTCTGTACTCCAGTAACCCACCACTGCCTCTCTAGAGTGCCTTGAGCTCCTTGGGGAACAAGACCAATTCTTCTGATGTCTTCTACAATGCGTCCAGCCACACACGAGGAATACCAGCACAGACCAAGCTTACGCTGCACAGCTATTGAGTGGTTACAACTTTCAGTCACTACTGACCAAGACTAGATCTTAAATGAAACTCCAGAGACAACATTCTGGTTCAGTTTTGATCCATACAGCCTCTGATCCTGTTCTCACGGTCAGCAAACATCAGCATTGCCATTTCTCATACGTAAAAATCTCCAACTCCACTGCTAATCCCTCAGCTCTGTGAAATCCTGGAAATGTGTATTTTCATGTGTGCCATTTTGTTGAGAGGATTAACAGAGGAATATTTTTTCCCTTTATTGATTTATCCTAAATATTGACTAAGAAGTACACAAAAATATGTAATTTTAATTGAATAATTAAATATTAACATGGTCCATCCCACTACTAAGTCTATGTATACCCACTCACAAATTGAACTTCTCTGCAATATAAACAATTGAAACATACAAAGAAATTCCACAAAAGAAACTTATACATTTTACAAAAAATAAAAAAACATTACTAGAAACATTTAATTTATAAGCATTACTTCACATACCCTATAGCTAAAATGACAAGTTAAAATTGTACCTGGTATATCTTCCAGGAAGCTCTTCAGAAGAAACTACACCAAGATTTTTTGGATAAAGATATCCCTGAAATTTTCACAGGCAGGGCAGGTATCTTGTGCTCTTCTTCACTTCAGAACCTCCCTAAATACTGCCAGCACTTTAATAACTAACTTCAGTTAACTTTTACAAGAAAAGGAAGATTTAACTGTGGCCTTGACCATTGAGCCTATCTTCAAGAGGGGTGATAAGGAGTAATTTCTTAAAGTTCTCTGTGATATTGCTTAACTTTGTTTGGTGAACTGTTTCTGATTGGTCTGCAGAAATCATATGGGAAAATAGAGATGAATAAGAAGGACTGCCTGTTGCAATCCTGTGTTATTTCTGAGCTGAAGTTGGAAGTGGTGGACAGAGCTCAGCTATGGTACCCTTCATTTCTGAAGAAGCCTAAGTCATTGATGAGGGAGATGGGCTGCTGGGCATGCCAGCTCCGGGCAAAGCTTGCCTCCCCGGCCCTTCCTCCAAAACATCTTTAATAGTCCCTAAATTGTCTTTCCAGAATCAAGTTCTGGATTCTCAGATTATTGCCAAAAATAATCTTTGCAGGGATTTCCAAAGGGCAGCCGTGACTTGGTGGAGCTGACAGCTGTGGCACCCCCTGACAGACAGTGGAAAGGCACAGACCATGTGTCTGGCCACGTGCTGTGGCACAGGTGGGTTGGACTGAACTGCAGGTTCCTGCTGCCCTCCACTGCCCATAGAGCAACCAGGGAGGATCATCCTCCCAAGGCCAAAGTGAACCTTTGATAAACATTTCCCTGAGATACCTAAAACCACCTAAGGAGACATCCTAAGGAGATAAAAAAACCTCCATTTTGAGGCCTCAGTTCCAACTGAAGTTGCAACTTCAGTTTCAGGTGCCTGTGTTCATGACAGCAGTGAACCTTCAGAGCTGAGATGCTGAGGACACTCCAGCATTGAAGTGCCCTGATGAAAACCATACTTACAACCCTTTGCTTAGGTCACACTGACATGAACACCTAGCCATGCTTCAGCTGTTGATACCCATGTTGTCGGGAAGACCATGGTTTGCCAGGCTCCTTAGGGCGCTCCTCTGCTCTGGAAGTCAGAGCTTGACTCAGCCTCTGGGGATTTGAAGTTGCAGACTGCCCCTGAAGAAAGTTTTCTTCATCTGGCGAAAGGTCACCACATGAGGGTGGGCACCCTTCGTGCTCTGTCGGATCAGTCACACACATGGATCTAGGAGAAGAGGCAGGAGGAGCCTGGGATTCTGTCCTCAGGTGGTTTGCCCACATTTCTGTCAATTACTAGACCAAGAAATGATGAAGCGAGCAGGACCCCAATATCCAATCTCACAAGGTAAGACCTCTGTTAGACCACTCAGCAGGATTTCTTTCTTGCGCTTTAGCCCCGTGAGAGTTGTTAGAGACCTCGGGTTCTTTTGAAAGCTAGAACCACACTTCTAACCAAGACCATAAGCTCGGCTAGTCAGTAGAGATCCCAGGTCACTGAGAGACCCAGTTTGGTACCTGCTGTTGGCTTAAGTCATTAACTGCAGTTTGTGAAACTGGCACAGTTTTGGTTTTTACTTATTACCATTAAAATAACAAACGTTTTAAAAGCTGTAGAACCATAAACTATAAAAACACCCATAAAAACCATAAAACAGTTTAACAGCTTTTGGGTTCCCTCCTCATATGGTGTGATCATAGAAGTGCTTTAAAATTTTAAATTCTTTGTGTTCAGGATACATCACAAGAATCTGCAACATAAACCAGAGAAGAGCTTTTTTAAAGACTAGGTTTAAATGCAGGAGGGACCCTTGGCTCTAAAGAAACCAGGAGGGTCCTGTCCTTGGCTTCATCACATCCACCTGTAAGTGCTTTACTCTTGGATTATTTCCACCAATTCACTGAAGCAATAAGGTGGTATGTGGAGTAACAAAGAGAATAAACACTTTTCTGTTTGCAGTAGTACTGTTAAAAACATGATTTTCCCCTGATGGTGCAGAAGAAGTTTCATGCACAAGGGCCACACAGGAAGCAGGTCACCTGTGTCCCACACTGCAGAAGTTCAGCTGTGCAAATCTTTTATGTCCTTATACCAGACACTCAAAAAACAGCTAAACTAACTAACTGGGAAAATGTGGCCTTTTCTACCTAGGCAGAGGAGAGGAGGAGGAGGAGGAGGAAATGAAAATTCCTGATTGTTCTGTCTCTCTGGCAGCCCCATAAACACAGAGAGTTCAGAGGTGTAAATCAGTCACAGCCTGATCCTTTGCCAAGCCTCAAGCACTCTCAGCTTTCCTTTGTTCTCATGGGAGCTGAAAACCATCCACAGCTCCTGAAAGCTCCTTGGTGAGCTGAGCTCTGAAGGGCTTTACATGTGCTGCCTCCCACCCTGGCCAGGATGGACAGGGAAGAACAAGTGACTGGAGGGAGATAAAGCAGCAACAAATTCTTCTGTTCTGCATATTTTTCTCTATGAAAAATACCATCTTTATGCAGTGACTTACTGCATAAAGAAGGTATTTTTCATAGAGAAAGAAGAAAACAGTTCTGTTGGGAGATGCAGAATTTGTCTTGTGAAGAGCTCCACATCTTTCTTCAGTGTTAAATAAACACCAGTATCAATACTGGGAGATTAGCTGGCTGAGAACGTGGATAACAGCATCAGCCCATACAGACTTCTAGTGTTTCCCAATGTTTTCCTTAACCATGTGCTGTATAAAACTTCTCCTGTGTGGCTCTCTGGCAGCATCCTGTTTTTCTGTCCAGGTTCTGCCCAAAACCTTGAAGCAAAGTTTGCTCACAATACCATCTGCTGTGATGCTAGAGGTGCAAAACACCCTGAACTCAAGTTCTTCCAACCATTTAAAAAATGATGCTCTGTTCTACTTGGGCAGTTTAGTACGTAAATGTATTTTGCTCAGTGGTAAGTGCAGCAGGCAGTTTGGGCATGCACCTCTTGTCGGTGCCTGTTCCTCTCTCCTCTCTTGGAGAGAAGACAGGGACCCAGCCTCTGAATGGCATCCTTAGGCAGATTTGAAGCCCCCACTGGGGACATCCAAGAAAGAAATGGAAAAATGCTTGGCCCTGAGAGGCCTTCATGGAAAGCAGAAATGTCTCTTGTACTCACAGACTCAGGACACTGATGCCAGAAGGAAGCATAATGTCATTTCACTTTCCACTTCTTATAGTCTCTAGTACCTTAGGTTTTTTACAGAAAGTTTCTTTTACTAGCACTCTGAAGCCCAACTCAGTCACATTACTGTGTCAAATTCAGTGGTGATGCCTAAAACTAGGATGAGGATGAGTAAGTTTAGTCAAGATCCAAATATCAGGCAAACAATATAAGAAAGGAAAGGGAGTGAGGTGAGGTGGGAAGAGACCAGTTCCATTAACAATGATATTTTTTGATTGCTCAGGTTTATTGAGTCCTGTAGAAAAAGAGGGTTGGAATTTTGCTTAGTGCCTCAGGAAGAGCTGACACCCTGCTAGGATGTGAGTCATTGAAAGTAATCACTCCTTTGTATAGAGCTATACTATAAGCAGGAGCACCCAGTGCTGTTATTGCAGTGTACGGTGAAGTGGAATTGGAAATTTCCAAAGAAAGATTGCCATATTCACATACCTCTCACTTTTTATTCACACATCTTTTATTACACTTCTGTAACTCTATTCTCTTTTTTTATGGACTTTACAGTTATTGTGCCCTGAAAGCCAGCAGTTGTGGCCTCAGTATTGGGTGTTTATAGGATTCCATTACACCATAACAAAGAGCACAAACACAAAATCCCACACAATGCTTTTCAAAACAAGGAAAGCTTTGACATCCTTCTCTGCCAATTTTAAAAATAATGCTTGATTCTTCAATACAAAAGTATCATATTTTAGTCCAATGTTATTTTCCCTCTTTTGAACTTTCCATATTTTGCTTAATATGTAAGTAATTTGTTTTCATTTAAAGCTGTTTCTTCTAATTTCATGAAGAAAATTAATTAAGCAATCCCTCACATCAGAGACAACCAACCAATTAGACTTGCCAATTCAGCATTTGACTCTGCTTTCACAGCTGCTGAATCTAGCAATACATTGAGACTTGACCAGGCTGGGAATCACAGGGATGGGAGGAAGCACAGTCACAGAGCTGGTGATGGGTGAGTCAGGCAATCTGCAGTGTCACAGCCAGATACTACTACAGATACTGGTGCAGGGACTGCTACACAAGTATGGAGTTATGTTTAACACAGACTGCAGTGAGTGTTCAGATATCTGAAACAAAGCAGAGACGTAGATTGCCTTGTTTTGTGCTGTGCTGGAATGGGCGGCTCAGCCTTGCCACTCCACCCTGATGTCCTGCCTGCTGGATACAGGGACACCTGCCCCAGAGATACTTGTGGGACCCCCATTTGCAAGGGGTTTTCAGCCATGTGAGAATGTAAAAACATCCTATGTCCCACCAGGCCAAAGGAGAAGCATTGAAGGGAGTCCTGTCCACCTCAGGCTTACATACAGTGTCTATGTATACTCCTCCTCTAGGCATATCCCATCTCTGGGAAGCCAGAGTCAAGAAAATGATCCTTGAAGACCACAACAGCGGTTATCTGAATTTCAATTAATCCCAAAATATTTCTGTTAAATAGGAACAAAGTCAAACTGTCATGAAAGCAAAAGCAAAACCAAAATAATTATAAATGGCCAAAATGCTGCCTGGCAGAACATGATAAGAAAATTCCATGAATGGGTGTCAGCACTGTATTTCAGAGGTGAGCCCTGGCCACTGTTCCCAGTTTCTTTCCTAAAGTCCAGCTGAGCATACTTTTACTTGCTTATCCATTTTGAAATAACCTTAAAATAAACTGTTAAAAATAACCTAAACAAATAATATATTTCTAGGTAGCTGGTGGAACATTAGAATATATCCAAACACTGTCAGAGACATCTTCTAGTAATCATTTATGTTTGTGCTCTAGGTTTTCCTGTGTGATGTACCTTTGCAGATACCACGGTAATAAAATACTCCACTATCTCCAGATACTTTAGACTGTGCCATTCCTTAAACTGTGTGAATTATGCCTGGAGTTTCCCTCAGGTAACAGCGACATGGAAAAATGTCTTTCCCAATATTTCACCAGGTCTCTTATCAGTTCCTGCGTTCCTATCAGCGTCAGCCTGTTTAGCAAGAATGTGCAAAATGAAATGATCTGTGGGTTTTGCTCATGGAGCAATATTGCTGTGTTCATCTAGCAGAGGGATTCACCTACCTGCAGGCTCCAAGACTCCACTGATCTGGGGTCTACAATCCCCCGTTTCATCGACAAGTGTTGGTTTCAGAGCTATCCAGGTGTGCATAGCCCCTTAGAAATCACATCTGGATTTGGGAATTCTAAGCTGAACTCACTTTTATTAACAGCCTGCTCTTCCCCTGGAATTGTACAAAACAAGTTGCCATGGGATATGGAGTATTTTGTCTTTTGATCTTACATCAGGATAGTGTCAGGTTATTTAAGGAGCCTCACTTTCCTGAATATTTTGGTAATTGTTAGGAGAGGGAATCCCAGTTCCTACATTGCAATGATTTGTAACTGACATTCTTTTAAATTCTTGTTATTTTTCAATTTACTGTTAACATACTTAACTTCTTCCATTTGTGGGCTCTTAAACATTTCCATACAGATCTTTCAAGCATACATTGAAGTCTATCATAGAGAAGTCTGTTTTTCTTACTCATGTCACAAAGATCCATAGAAGTAAAACACTAGGTTCAAAGACCACATGCTGAAGATAAGTAGTTTAGACTAATTTCCAGATTAGTGCTAGCAAACTTTCACTTCTTTAAAGTTTGCTTCCCTATGTCATACAGATATCACAGTCTTTAAAACCGTAGTTTATACATTAAGCAGTAAATAAAGTCTGAAATATATATTTTTAAATACTATTATAATAAATACAAGTAGGACAAATTAAGGGTAAAATTCAAGAGCTGAGTTCAGTTATGAGAAGAAGTTAAACATATTTCTGTTCATCCCTCTTATTCTCAATCAGATTCTCAATTCTATCTTATCATCCAATCTTATTCTCAATTCTCAATGAGATCTCTCTCATGCTGTTGAAAAGCCCCACAGTACCCTCTGTTGCATTCACACCCCTGAATATTCTTGCTATTTGCTTGTTTGCAGACTGACACATGATGATGAAATCTTTATACAGAGCAGCAGGTGGCCTGACCTGGCACACTGTCTGCTCAGGAGAAGGCAGAAATAGAAAAGTGGTTATATATAATATAATCTCAGCTGTAGCACTCCTTATTAACAGTGCTAATTTGAGGAGGTTTAAAGCATGACAATTGAGAGATGCAGAGGGAAAAAAATCCAACACAGTGAAACAAACAGCCACAAATGCAGTGTTTGAATGAATTTTCATTTATCACTTGTTGAAGCAATGTCTGTATTTCTATTCTCACTGTCCTAAACCCACCAGCTCTGGGGCTCCTGGACTCATCCACAACATCTCTCATTCAGCCCAGCCCTGACCCCCCTTTTTTCTTGCCTCAATATTTGTAGCTCATATTTAGCCTCTGCTTGTATGAGGGGAAGCCTCAGTGCTCATGGGGCTTAGCTATGACTTGCATAAAGCCAATGGTTTCAGCCTATTTCTTATATTTTTAGATGTTTTTCTTCAGTAAGTAAAGAGGTTTATTTGCTCACTGTGCTGAATCTGAAGCAAACGTGGCCACCTAGAACTGTAATCAGGCCCATAGTTGTCTCCGGTCCCCACAGAGGCGACTACTGTAGTTTTTACCTACAACATTATTAATAAAAAGAGCTGCACTTCCTCCAGCTGGGATAAAAATATGCAAAGCCACAAATCCCAAAACCAGGTGTGCAAAGTCGTTTTGCAGTAACAAAACAGCAGGCAGTAACAGCAATGGGAAAACCCTCCAGTGCTTGGGTCGTGGCACCTTCTTTTGCCTCTGGGGAACAGATCCTGGCCACAGCACCTGCTGCCAAGGCCGGTGCTCCCCTTGGCTCCTCAAAAGGCTGCTTCAGGCTGTAATCATGCCAGATGAAACAATACAAAAATACTGTGACTAATCAGTTTAGGATAAAGGCCATCTCAGAAAAGAGTTGCTCCAGGAAATGAGCTTCTTTCTCAACAGCTGGCATCATTCCCAGAGAACCACCAACAGGGCTCTGAGCACTGGGCTACAGAAGTGAAAAAAACGAGTCCTTTGGGTGAAAAGAGGGAATCTCACCCATGCTAAGCTTCATGCAAAAACACTTAAAAATAAGGCAATAAGAAATTGGTCAGTCTGAAGGGCAGCACTGGGATTGGGGAAAACAACCATAATCCTGAACACAAGCCCCTTGAAAACAAGCATTTGGGGGGTTGGAGGAGGGGAAAGGGGAGCTGCCCATTCTTACCGGCCAGTTATCAAAGTCTATGAGGAAGGCAATTTAGTGCAAACAAAAAGAGGATAAAATAAGAGTTCCAGCAGGGCTCTTCCTTGAAGGGCAAGGAGACAATGGCTCCCTGAGTTGGGAACCAGCAGCACCCGTCAGTCTCCACAAGCACAACTGTGCGCTATCCTGGCTGGGGCAGACAGTGTGCTGGGTGGAAACCTGTAGCAGGAGCTCTGGGGAGGTGCTTTTGCAAAGAAAGGACAGACAGGTAAAGACTCCTTATCAAACTCTCCTTTGCATCTTGAAAATGTCTTGCCTCTCTTATTTCTCAAGATGTTGGTGTGAAAAAAAAGTCACACAGTCCACGTGTTTGGAGTGAGTGTATTTGGATGGTCCAGCCTAGTTATCAATGGAAGTTTAATACTTGCTCATCATAATGCCATAAACTTTTGTGTTTCGGGGGCTTAGAGCTCAGTCCTGAAAGAATATTACAAACTACCACTGTCTGAGGATATTCATGTCATATCCCTTACAAAGGCATTGTAAGTTTACGATAATAATTACTACTAACTTTTAAAGCTTTATCATTATGAATACTGTAGTATGCTTTCATATCATAGTGGCTTTCATGAAAAATGCTTTCAAATGTAGTATTCTTTTTATTATCTGCCTTTATGATCAAAAGTTAATTATCTTTTATCTATTGGCTGCACTTGCACAATGTAATATTTTCCAAGGTCTTCTGGAAAGGCTTTTTAGTTTATAACTTGGGATGGGCCTAAAATAAAACCCATGTATCTAAGTACACCTGATAAAGATGAGTTGGTTGCAGTCTAAGTCATAATCAGGACAACCCCAATTAAATATCCTCTGTCCTAGAAAAACAACCATACAAATATGTGTATTCCCTCCTTTTATTGAATCATTCTGTTTCATTAGCCAATCCAGCCCTTTATTTACTCAACTGCGTTCTCAGAGGCTGATTGAAACAGCACTGGGGAGTCAGATAACAGCTTGTTTTGGACCGGCAGGATTTACCATCAGGACCAGGCGGGCAGGGACTGTTCCCTGAGTTACGGACGCAAGGTACGGTGCAGCACTGCTGGTCCCATTGGTACAAGTTCTAATTAACAAGCACAATAAATAAATGGTACACACAAAACTTTGCAGACACTCATGGTATTCTAAAGTGCTGCGTTGCTGCAGTTTGGGTAGCAAAGGCTGCACCACCCAGACCACCCCGCTCACGATGGGCTCTGAGCAGCCCACGTTGGGAAGAGACCTCTTGCTGTTAGTGCTGGCAAGCCTGAAAGGCATCCTGCCTCATCTCTTGGGTGTGAAGTAAGGCTTTGCCAAAAGGATTGCCACCTCCTCAAGAACCACTCTACCTTCTTCATGTACTTTAAGATGGTCTTTGAGTTTCTAGAACAGTTTTCTTCCACCTGAAAGTATTAGTTAATTTTCATCAACAGGGTTTTGTTCCGATGACTAAACTCCAGCTCTATATAGTGAGACATACCAGCAATTGATGGAAATTATCAGGGTGAAGCAAAGGAGACACTCAGGGCACGTTTAGGAGTGTGCAGGTGGAAATGCCCAACTGCAGATAAACAGGAAAGCCAGCTTGCTGGGGAGACTGGTAGGATGCAAGAAAATACAAATTAACCTATGGAGGCCTCACCCCGGCACTGAGGGCTGCCTGTGTGCTCTTGTGGAAGAGTGACCATTCTGCAAGCCTCCTTTGGAGGGCTCAGCAATCAGCCTTGTTGAAGAAGAAGAGCAGGGAGATGGACCGCCCTGCTCCCAGTCTTTCCCTTCCTCCTATCAACCCACAGGAGAGCAGAAACAGCTGAGCACTTGTTCTGGGCAGGAAAGAGATGATTCTGAGCTTCATTTAGCCTTACGAACTTAAAGTAATTCTTCAGAACAGCAGATGTCTTGTCTTGCTAACCGCTTACACATTGGAAAATGAAACTTTGTTGTGTATACACGAGGCTATTGAAAGGCAAGATCCCTCCAAGCTGGTGCAACCCAATTGCAGAACATTGTGCTCAGCCTTGACTGCCTGGTGCACGACAGAGCATTTTGTTAATATTTAAACTCAGTCTTTTGAGTCTTATCCCAGAAGCCATCGTAAGGGTTTGGGATTTAGGCAGGTTGTGTAAGCAAGACCCCGGCGGGTCTGAGCTGCTGAATGGCAGCACACGCCTGCCAGCCAGGAGCTTGGAAGGTCCACAGGGTGAAGTCACAGCAGGTGAAAGGGGCATGTCCCAGGGAGCTGCAGTCAGCACAGCAGTCTAGTGAAGCTGTCACATGAGAACTGACCTTCACAGCCTCCCCAGGAGAGTGAGGAGAGCCTTGCCAGGAGGGAGCAAACAGGAGCCCAGCACATGCTGTACCATGGTTTCAATCTGCTTGTCTTTGTCCCCACAATGAGGGAGCAGTGGGAGTAGCATGAGGGGCCAGAGACTCAGCTGGGGGTGCAGAGGGGAGCAACTTTGATAGAGTGCTAAGGGTGGAGTGCTAAGGTCACACATGGTGGTGGAAGACCATGTGTCACGTCCTATGCCCTCATGTACCTTGTACTCAAAAAAACACCAAACAACTTGTATAGTTTTAGTATTCTGAAGGCAGGTTGGAGAGGATGAGAGCATGATGTCTGTGGCAGAGGAAAGAGGTGCCAGCAAACTGTGTGAAAAGGATAAATGACATGTGCAGAATAGGGGCTGTCTCCTCAAGGTACCAAGAAGTTCATGTCTAAATTTTCAGGAGGAGAGATTAAGGATGAGTACCCCAGGCACCCTATTGATTGATGCAGCTACAAACCCCTGTTTTTCTTAAGAATGAATATATAAAGCTCTCCCCTCAGTTCCTGGACACACATGTACCTATGTCTGCCTATTTATGAGTATTTATGTATATGTGTATGCAAATGAATACTAAAATACCAAAATATTATTTCAATTCAACCATTAAACAAAATTAACAACAATGCAAACACAATGATTAGATTGGCCTGGTCATACAGGAAAATGAGCTGGGGCTCTTGTGACCACTATAAACCATTATTTTTATGTGGATTGACATTTTATGATAGTGCTATAGATAGATAGATAGATAGATAGATAGCATTTCCCCCTAACAGTCTAAGAATACAGTATATAAAATGTCATTAAACTCCTTTATTCCTGGTTAGCATTTGAAAATTGATCCAAAATACAATTTTTACTCAAGCATTATGTGTTAATGTATATCTATGCTGATAACTCCTAGACTCTGTCTGAAGACAAAGCGTTTGTAAATATGTCCCTTATTTATTCACTTCAATTTTTGAAGATAATACTTCAATTGGAGTAACATTAACTTGACTAGAAGAATAATTAATGCTTACTTAAGTGCCATATTTATTACTAAAGCCTCATTTTACAGTTAAATTGTAGAATGATTACCCAAGGTATCTCATTATTAATGTATTAATGATGTAAGAACACTTGTCACTTTATAGGACCTTTCACTCAAGATTCTTGAATTGCTTTATGCCTGTTAGTGTGACCTGTTCCCTAGTAGACAAACATCTGATATTTACTTTACTTAAAATAAACTGATACATGTAAAATTTACTCAGTGCCATATTGAAGGATGTTGTATTGATAGATATTTTTGAAACTTCCGTTGCAAGGATATTTTGTCCTCTGACAGCCCAATGTAGCTCTTGTTAAAGGCAGATACGAGCTCATGGCAATTGACATTCTTCATTGTTCTGGAATTAAAATGACCTGGACTGGGAGAAGCCTTCTGAAAGCCCAACTAAACTTCAAATTATTTCAAGGGAAAAATTGTGTCCTTATATTTTCTCTTACTTCTGCTTTGAATCTGTGGCAGATCCTTGAGACTATTCAAGGTCTTAAAATCCGTGGATTGAAAAGCCTTGCCCTAGAAATCTGCTCCTGCCTTCAGGCAGGAAAGCAAGCTGTGAAAAGAAGAATGGGGATGTTGCTGGCTCTTGCTGGCCTAAGAGCTATTGCTCTGGTGTTACAATCATAGTGGGGCTGGATTACTGACATGATTTTCCATCTTCCTTGCTACCAACCAGCTCAAAATCAGCACCGTGTCCCTCAGGAGTCTGCACTGATTTACTCTGTGACTGAATAGCTGGCACAGGGCAGGCAGCCATGTCCTTGTGTGGGTTGTTCCTCACCTAGGTGACCTGGGAGTTCAGGTCCTATTGTTTGTGTGCTGCTGTTCACAAGGATGTCTTGTCACATGTCTTCCTTAATTGTTTCTCAACAATGCCTCTTTAATCCATTTTAGCTATTGACTAGGCCACTAGCAAGAATACCAGAACTTCAAGAACTGTGGTTGACATTGTTTGGAAGGCCTGTGAGGGGCATTGCAGGTATTGGTTATTAGCTTGTTAGACATTAATATGACTGTGCTTCACAAATATGTTAAGAATGCAGCCAAACAAAAGGCTCATGTATCTCTGTGCAAAGGACACTTTGAGGAGCAGTTCCTGGTCTCCCGGGCTCTCAATACTAGAAACAAAAAAATGTAAATTAAACTACTAGAGAGAACAAAATCCAAAATCAAAAAGGGAGTAATTTTTCTCTGAGTGCCCAACACAAGGTGATGTTCCTGCTCTACAATGTCATTGAGGCCAGTAGTCCAACAGGAATTTGGTGAGCAAATATTGACTGCCGCACTTCACAGCTGCACTGCTGTGCTGCAGGTCTTTGCAATAAAATACAACGCATAAAATCTGCTTCAGGATGAACTGTGCGATGGTTTCAAACTAAATGGTTGGGGTATTTTTAAGAGTATGACAAAAAAAAAGTGCCTTCCTTTTTTGCCAGATTTTATGTGCGAAATGTCCACAATGCAAATTACCCCACTTGCTCCGTGCTGTGAACCTCAAGGCTGCAGACCTGCTGAGGAGAAACCAAAAAGAAGTCAGGTACTTGATCTCCTGATTTCTTATCATCACTGTCTTAGGGTGACTCTATGATGTTTGTATCCCCAATCACCTGTTCTGTTTTTGCTGGATATTGAGTTCTGCACCTTTAAGACTGGTTCCGAGGGCTAAGCGGGGGGGAAAAGAAGCTCGCAGTTTTTTCAGAAACTGCACTCACTCCTCCACATTCCTGCTCCTGGACTGTGTTATCTGCAGCAGGGACAGACAGCGGGAGAGAGCTCTCCTTTGCTTTTTAGTTAGTTTGTGAATTCTGACACAGTTTTTGGTGAACTGAAAGTGGGCTCCTAGATCAGCTCAGTCAGAGAAGCCGGGGTGGTCTAAGGGGCCGTGGGTGCCCACAGGGAGGTCCTGCTCCCCCTCCAGCACGCTGACGTCTCTGCTGTGCATTGCATGTCTGTTTTGTGTCTTGCTGCAGAGGGGCTAATGTGTAGCTTGACTGAGGAACAGCTGGAAAAGGAACTGTAAGAAGAGGGGAAATAGTGGAAATTTGGCAGTTGCCAGTGAAGACAGACACTGTGAGTCTGCTCTGCAATTTTCCAAGTAAACCTACTAGCACTCCCCTTAGCGTAGTCAGTTCACAGTTTTACAACATAAATCAGGTTGCAGGAGCAACAGCAAAGCAAAAGTTTTAAATGGATCTCTGCTGCAAGACTTCCCTCAAAAGCACTGCACATGATGTTCAGCCCATAACCCCAAACCTTCCCCCGCCTTGGGGACTTTCAGGGTTTTCAAGTTCTCTCAGCTTCCACTGGAGGGAGAGAAGTAATTTTAGAGTGAAGCAGAGTAACTATGTTTCAACCATGAGCATGGCAATCTGGCACTGAGCTACAGGGTAGTGACTCTAAATTTAGTTCTAAACGCAAAAAGAGGCAAGTCACCTTAGAGGATGCTGCTGCATGAAACGGTTCTAGTTATACCTCCAGTGAGCTATGGAAACATCCCTCTAGAGAAAACGGGTGGAGAAGGTAGATTGATTTTAGCCCATCTTTTAACCCATGCTGAATTAATGAATGAATATTGCCATGTTTATAAGGGCATTAGAGGGAGAAAAATTCTTGGAAATAGATTCCTTAAGCCTGCAGAAGTAGTAGAACTTGAGCCCTCACATGGTCTTAGAGTGTACTTTAGGCTACTGCTTGGTGACATTGGGTATAGAAGCATCTGGTATCCCAGCAGGGCAGTGAGAACAAATCTGCCCAGCAGCTGGCACAGGAGCATTACCTTCTTGGGTACAGCTTCTTGGATTCTACTTGAAATCAGCCTCAAAGATCCTCAGGGACCCTCAGACCTTCTCTTCCTAAGGAAGCTGAGCCTTGCTGAGCTTATCCAGGCATTTCTATCACCCTGAAGCTATGTTTAGGAGTATGGCAGCACTTCATTCTCACTCACGTAGGCATACCTGAACTGGATGATGAAAACATTCTTGTGTTATCAGCGCTGTTTTGAGCACAAATCCAAAACATAGCCCCATATAAGCTACTAGGAAGAAACTCTTTTCCAGCCAAAACCACTGCATGTTAAAGTAAAGGTACCTCTTGCCTTTGCTCTTGTTCACTTTGTGAAGCAAGTCATGCTGGTTTGATTTGGTTTAACCTTCATTTTTTCCTGCATCTCTCTTTTTCTATCCTTCCTTTTCTTACACTTACGTACAAGTAATGTCAGGCAACATTTGGCTTGATGTTGTTTTACTACCTGAAAATTACATTTCTTCATTGCTGAAACACCAACCTTTAGGGTAGAGAATGGTCATAAATTATGCTAGATTTTCTGAATATTATTTAACATCTTCTTTCTCTATCCTATATATCCTTACAAAAATATATATACAGTGTATTTAAAGTTTCTGCTTATAAACTGCAGGTAAAGGCTGCTAGGTTGGCAGGACTTGATGAAATACATCCTGGACTCAGAGAAGCAACCTCTGACTCTTTTCAGAGACCTGGACTCAGTCTTGCTGTGTGTGAAAGGATTTACTTTATTTTTAACTGAAAGAGAAAGAGAACCAAGGGAATATGAGACTAATTTAACACTTCTATGTAAATTTTAGCACCTTTAAGACAATAAAGAGATAAGCAAGGTTGAACAGACATTTTATAAAAACAAATTGTACCCAACTGATAAAATGTTCTCTTTGATAGAGTAACCAGCCCAGGGTAGATCCAAAGTAGATGTGAAATTTTCTAATGATGAGGATAGTAGAGTGGAGGAATAGTGGAATTTTAGCACCTTTAAGACAATAAAGAGATAAGCAAGGTTGAACAGACATTTTATAGGAACAAATTGTACCCAGCTGATAAAATGTTCTCCTTGACAGAGTAGCCAGCCCTGGGTAGATCCAAAGCAGATGTGAAATTTTTTAATGATGATGATACTAGAGCGGAGGAATAGGTAGCCTACAGCACTCTAAAATCTCCTTGGGACTCCTAAAGAGCAGATTATATAGTCTTGTGGATGGCTGGACAGGTGCCCAGAAAAAGATCACAGCATCTGTGCTCCCACTTTGCCTGTTCCCTTTATCCCTGTATTTTCTTGCTTTGGGGAGCCAATACTGGATGCATGCCTTTAGATGCAGACCTACAAGCATGGAACAGAGGGAAGTCATCTCCTCTTGTCCTGCTGGCTCTTGCAGCTGTTGGTCTTCATTGCTGCCAGGGCACACTGCTGGCTCATGGAGTCCACCAGCCCCATTTCTCCAGAGCAAGATCAGTTTCTCCCCAGCTGGACATGGGGTTGGTGGCTCCCAGGAGCACAGCCTTGTTCTAATGTCCTATATTAACAGATTGGCACACAGGATCACAAGCAAACAGTAATGTTAATATAACTAATCTTTATCAATTAAAAGTTCTTAAAGGGCAAACTGCAGATCAGCATGGGGCATGCACTTTGGTTTTCACAGTGTCAGTTGATTTGTTGTGCTAGATCAGGACATTCTCCCATCCAGGTGCTGTACAGTGCCTACAACCTCAACACTGCAGTGAACTAGGGTGCAGGAATTACACTGTATTTATCACCCTGTTATCACCAAGAAACTTCCAAACTGCACAATGTCATTATGCTTGAGGGAGAACTTTGACTTTCATAAAGCCAAGATGACATAACAATGGGAATGTTTTACTTCAGAGATTTTCTGTAGGAGTAAAGAAAATGTCACTGGTTTATGGTGCAAAATTTCCTGCTAGCCACACTTCCCCCTGCCTGCTCATGGGGTCTAAAGGTCAGGTTCTGAATTAGGATAGCAGAGCACGAGAAAACCTATCCCCAGGGGAGAAGTGTACCATTTCTTTGATGTAATACACATCTCTTAAAGGGTGTCTGTGAGTGAATTGTGTGTCTGACAGAGCTTTTGGAATTGAAGAAAATTAAATACTGCACAGTTGCTGCATTTTTAATGGCCTTGTTCAAGGATAAGTTGAGATTTTAGTTAACATGAAAACTTGTGTGGAAACTTTCAACCTCAGTTTACATTTACATGTTTTCCAACAATGGAACAAATTGATTTTACAGCTGTCTAAGAAATAGAAAATATTTGTAAATTTTTGTTTGATTTTTATTGCAAAGCTGAAAATGTAACTGGGAGCTTAAAAACAAATGAAAGTGGGGTCTTTTTGCTTTACATGTGAAAATTAACTGGCACTTTATGATCAGCTCTGGTATGAATGCATATAAAGAACTTTAAATTGGCATGACATATTGAGCACAGAAAAAGGGAAACAACAATCATATATCTTTCTAATTCTCATTGCAAAGACCTTGAATTATAGGCACTGGGCAATTTTATCCTGCAGTGAATAATTTTTTGCATAACCTTCTAGAAAGAACACTGACTTTTTTCCATGAATAAACCAGGCTTTCATATACTGCATTGGCCTCATCCATAATCTCCTTTCTAATTAAGTCACAGTTTTTCACAAGTGTAAATGTGCAGGGAACAGAATTTTACAGGGTACAAGAAGTTACTGATATGCAAAGCCACTCACTGCTATTGCAAAATAATTGCTGCCCAGAGGAAAGTCACATGGAAGGAAATTGGAGGGAAGGACATCAGACACAGACCTCCCACTGTCTTTCTGCAATACAAACTTGATATATCAAGTTAAGCAAACTGATGACTAAAGGAATGTTCATCTCTGCCTCCTTTGAGGGGCAGCAACACAGTTGTGCCCCAGGGATGCTGAGGGCAGGGCCCAATTGAGCAGCACGAGATGCCCAAGTTCTCCAGGCTTCTGGAGGCCCTCCTTCAGGGGAGTGGGGGAGTTAGTGATTAATGGGGTGAGCTTGTTTCTCATCAGCTTTGACTGTATTAAAATTAGATGTTTAGTGTAGGTCACCTGTGTGGCCTCCGTGCTCAGCATATGGCAGCACTAGAGCTGCCCATTGGAGGGCAATCCTTGACATCCACCTTGGGATAGGATGAGTGACCTTCTCAATCTGCCAATCTTTCTGCATGTCCCATAGGAGCCCAGAAGACAAGTTTTCTATTAGACCTGCTAAACCAGATGTCCAACCCTGACAGCTGCAGTAAGTCCTGCAATGATTGCTTGCTTTCTCTGTGTACTAAAAGCAGAGGCAGGAGTCCTTGAACGCCCCAAGGAAGATTGCATTGGCCTTGGTGAATGCATGTAAGACAGGCAGATAGAATCTCCTGGTGCTTGTTTTCAAAGACACCTGCCGACCACGCAGGGAATTTGGATACTTGCTTTAGGAGGATGGCTTCTCCAGGTGCCTAACATTTAAATGCAAAGCAGTATCACCCCCTCAGCTGAGGCAGCTGGATTCCACCTCACACACAAGCCACTGCCAGGAGCAGGGTGCTGGGTGTTTGTTTACCCATGGTATGTGGCAAGGTCTTCACTATATAATGGTTCAGCTTGGACCAGTGCCCTTTTCTGGGCTCACCATGTCGTATGAGAGAACCCAAATGAGTCTTGCCACTAGCACCAGCTGTGGTGCCCTTTGTAGGGTCTGTGACTCTGATCTTCTCTTTGGCTTGAAAATGCTTCAAGCTCCCCAGCCCCTTCTTGCCTACGTGTGCTCCTTTAGAGCTCCAACTGGCAGAGGAATGTCCTGGCTGCTTAACTCTCCTGCTAGCATCTGGGAGCCACAGGTCTTTGTAAAATACCTGCACAACAGAGCACATACCAGGTCTCCTGATATGCTTTATCCTGCCTTTTCAATGAATCTGAGGTATGCTGCTATTTTGTATCTGGGCCACTTTAACTCACCTTCTTCCCTATTTATCCTACATATGCAGAACCTCAAGCAGAGATCATTGACTTGCTGTAGCTTTCTCTGCTCTTCTCATCTTGCTTTACTGCTTGAGTGATAGGAAGCTTTTCTATGCAGAGCAGTAGGCTGAGCAGTCTGGAAAGCAGTACAGCGCCCTGCTTTGAACAAGGATGCAAAACAAAATGTCACCTCTGTCTCTTTCTGGATACACTTTGCCCTGCCTCTTACAAAAGAGTTTACCAAAAGGATTTACCAAAGAGAGAAGGAATAATCTGAAAATATGTTTTCCTAATTACAGCTTTGCAAGGTACAGGACACTGATGGCCACCATCCAATTCTTGAATGGAATGGGGTAGGTATTTTAGTTCTGTTTTCTCAAGTCAGATCCAGTGTTATAGTCTGTCTAGACTGATAATCTTGATGTATACAAATAAACGTGTGCATAGGTACGTATATAAAATTTCAATGTTTAATGCAAGAAAATATTCAGTATTTCAAAGAAATAGAATGCTCTACTTCTCTCTAACACATCCTTGCAGCTCTGTTAGTCTGTGCAGCCATATTGCCCTCTGCTGACTTCAGCCTGTGCCAGCAGCTTTCCTCTGGCTCCAAGTCAGAGCTGACTCTTATTCTCAGAGCAAATAACCGTGCTGCAAGTTTTTTCCTGACACAGAACTGCAGAATGGTTGAGGTTGGAAGGGACCTCAGGAGGTATCTGATTCAACCCTCTTCTCAAGCAGGGCTGCCTAGAGCTGGTGTCCCAGCATCACGTCTGGATGACTTTTGAGAAGCTCCATGGAGAGAGACTCCACAACCTCTCCAGGCAGCCTGTACCAGTGCTCAGTCACCCTCACAGTAAAATAAGTGTTTGGAAGGAACCTCCTGTGTTTCACTTTGTGCTATCTTCACTATCTATTATATCAGATATTCACTATCTCTGGTTCTGTCACTGGGCCCCACTGAGAAGAGCCCAGCTTCATCCTCTGTGCACCCTCCCTTCAGGGATCTGTATACCTTGATGAGATCACCCTGAGCCTTCTCTTCTCCAGGCCAAACAGTCCCAGCTCACTCAGTCCAGCCTTTCCTTACAGCAGAGGTGCTCCAGCCCCTCTGTCATCTCCATGGCTCTGCTAGACTATCTCCAGTATGTCTGTGTCTCCCCTGTAATGGACAGCCCAGAGCTGGACATAGAACCCCAGCTATGTTTCCCCAGTGTTGAGCAGAAGGGAAGGATCACCTGCCTCCTCTTGGTGGCAAGATTCCTCCTCATGCAGCTGGGAGCCTGCTTTGCTGCGAGGGGATATTTCATGAGTACTCATGGATGCAATAAAAAAGTGGGAGTGTAAACAGGTTCTGTAACCTCAGTGTTCATGAAAGGAGTGCCACAACCAAAGCAAGGTGAGGTACAATCATGCCAGGAGGAAGGGAACAAAAAGTACTCAGGTGTCCATGGTTTACAAGTACCACAGTTCTACAGCCAATATACTGTATTTATGATCTTTATTACTCAGAGATGCAAAACCTCAAAAAAGAATTTCAACAATCTCCAAACCTCAGCAGAGTAACCAGGAAGGTTCAGAACATTTGTCCCAGCCACTATGACCCCAAGGGACATGCAGTTAATGGGCAAGGCTGTTCAGAGGTGACTACCAGGGCTGAGGTGAATGGGCTGGAGGGATCTAACCCTGCATTCCCTGCGTGCCCCTTTGCCTTGCCACTGTCCCCATCCACTAACACACACTTTAATGCTTCCTGCATTCCCCCAGGGCCCCTATACCCTCTTGCCTGGCTGCTGAAGTAATAACCACACAAGCTGCCTTCCCTTCGGTGCCCACAGTAACCATCTGTACTGACCACAGTAATTGGAGGCACCATTCAGAGCCTCCAGTCATTTCTTGTTGCAGGAGATGATCTTGTTCATTGCTTGCAGTAACAACATTCTCATGGCACTTAAATTTGTGTCTGAAAACACCTGTAATTTCCCTAGAAATACTCATGTACTGCCTGTGAAGAAGGGAGAGCTCCAGCACCCTAACGTGCACCAAGGCTGAGAGGCCATGGAGAATTAAAACGTGTTGGCTGAGTACTTTCAGTTAGCTACAGCTGGAGCGGTTTTGGGTTTTATTCTTCTTTGGCTGGCTCAGTAGTGAGGATGGGAGGAAATTATGGGGACATGATACTATTCCTGCAACCATCAGGATAACTCTGGGATGCTTTCTCATTAGAATCACAGAATATTCTAAGTTGGAAGGGACCCACAAGGATCACCAAGTCCACCTCAAGTGAATGGCCCGTACAGAGATCAAACCCACAACCTTGGCATTATTAGCACCATGCTCTAACTGCAGGGGTTTAAATATAGAAATATTGGGCACATACAGTCACCAGCATTGCTGAAGGGCTGATCAGAGAATCCTTATGGAAAAAGAGGAAATTCTAGCTGCTGAATAGGACCTTTCCCTTTTCCCTGGCTGTGTGGGAAATAGCAGAACGCTGCCCCCTCATGGAAATACTGATGTATGCAAGAAATTAGTACATCTAGAGAACTTGAGAATTCTTTTTAACAGAAAGTATTTTCAATTTCAGGCAAGGTGGGAAATCAATATTATGATCTATGTTGCGTATCACTTACCTAAAGTCACATTTAGGTGTTTTCAGCATAAATTGAACACAATATTATGTATATCCTAAATTAGGTAGAATTCACTATAGAAGGAAAATTATCTTGGCTCACTGCTGTTCTCCCACAGGCAATGAAGGATTTAAGTTTTAACATACTGATGTGCTGAAGTGCAAATAACAGAGGAATGCATTGTGTGCAATCTATTATTCTAGAAGAAAATACAATCTATTTTCCAGAAGAAAATACAAGTTTTGGAAAAATATACAGAGCATTAAATTAAACCATGCTAATTACAAAAAATATGTCAATATTCTAGTTCAATTCTTTTCTTGATTAAATAAATTTGGAACAATTATTGCAAGACACTTGAAAATCTTTCCAAAATTAAATATTTTAGATTCTATATTTTTGAATGTTTTAAAAATTGAATTTATGTGCATTTCACTACCACAGGGTCACAGAATCGGTCAGATTGGAAGGGACCATAGTGGGTCATCTTGTCCAACCTCCCTGCTCAAGCAGGGTCACCCCAGAGCACATTGCACAGGATTGCATCCAGAAGGTTCTCAAATATCTCCAGTGAGGGAGACTATAAAACCTCTCTGTGCACTCTATTACAGTGCACAGTCACTTGCACAATAAAGACATTCTTCCTCATATTCAAGTGGAACTTCCTGTGCATCACTTTCTGCCCCTTACCTCTTGTCCTATTGCTTGGTACCACTGAGGACAGCCTGGCTCCAATTTCTTGGCACTCCCCTTTAGATACTTGTATATGTTGATGAGGTCCTTTCCTAGTCACCTCTTCTCGAGAAGAATTTTCTTCTAAAGAATGTTCTAGCTCAAGAATATTCTCAAGAATACTCTAGTTAATTTTTTTCCTGATTAAATAAATTCAAAACAATTATTCCAAGTCTTTCCAAAATTTTCTTAGATTTTACATTTTTTTAATATTTTAAAAATGTATGGGCATTTCACTGTCAGTTAGATGGAAGAGGTTTCTGTCTGAAACGTAATTTCCCTTTCTCTGCTTGTGCCCAGGTGTTGTTCTGGTGCAGTCAGTCTGGGACTAGGGGCTGCTTTGCTCACCCCAGGGTTCACTTTGGTGCCAGGTAGGTCCATGAGCTCCCAAGTACCAGCACAGATTGGGGTCTGACCTACTTGAGAGCAGCGCTGCAGAGAAGGACCTGCGAGCTTTGGTGGGTGATGAGTCGATTATGAGCTGGCAGTGTGCCCTTGTGGCCAGGACGACTGACCAGTGGTATCCTGGGGTGCATCATGAACACTGTAGCCAGCGGGTCCAGGGAGGTGGCCCTCCTCCTCTATTGGGCCCTACTGAGGCCACATCTGGAGTGGGCCTCAGTACAGGACTAACAAGGAGCTGCTGGACAGAGTCCAGTGGAAGCCACAAAGATGAGTATGGGACCACAACATCTGTCTTAAGAGAAGAGGGAGCTGGGCCTGCTTAGTCAAGAGAAGACTGAGAAGGGATCTCATCAATACATACAAATGGGAAGTTGAAAATGAATCAGCAGTGCCCTGGCAGCCAGGAGGGTTAACCATGTCCTTGGGGCATCGCCAGCTGGGCAAGGGAGGGGATTGTCCCACCCTGCTCTGCACTGGGGCAGCCTCACTTCAAATCCTGGAGCAATTTTGGGCATCACAATATAAAAAAGACATGAAGTTATTAGAGAGCATCCAAAGGAGGCCATGAGGATGGTGAGGGGTCTGAAAGAGAAGCCTTATGAGGAGATTTTTGAGGCCTTATGATGCCACTTGGTCTCTTAAGCCTGAAGAAGACTGAAGGGAGACCTTATTGTGGTCTTGAACATTCTCACAAGGAGAAGTAGACAGGCAGGTGCCAATCTCTTCATTCTCATGATCAGTGACAGGACTCGAGGAAACACCATGAAGCTGAGTCAGAGGAGGTTTAGGTTGGATATTAGAAACAGGTTCTTCACACAGAGGGTGGTTGGGCACTGGAACAGGCTCCCCAGGGAAACAGTCACAACATCAACCTGACAGAGTTCAAGAAGTGTTTGGACAATGCTCTCAGGCACAGGGTGTGACTTTTGGGGTGTCCTGCGCAGGGCCAAGAGTTGGATCCTGATGGGCCCCTTCAGCATATTCTATGATTCCTTGATTCTATAAATATCTCAAAGACTGGTGCCAAGAGGATGCGCCAGACTCTTCTCAGTGCCGGCGACAGGAAGAGGAGCAATGGCCATAAACTGAAACACGAGAAGTTCCACCTCAGCAAGAGGAAGAACTTCTTTACGTTGAGGGTGGCAGAGCACTGGAACAGCTGNGCTGGGGCCGCGTCTCCTGCGCGCTCGCTCGGGTACGGCACCGGCGGGGCGGCGAGGCGAGGGCAAGAGAGGGGACAAGGGACGGGAGCCGCGCCGGGCAGCTCGGGCCTGGGCTGTCTTCAGACACCTCAGCCCGCCGGGGGCGTGCGTGAGGGCGGGCGGGGCCGGAGCGGCGCCTTGAGGCGGGGNAGCGGCAGGGAACAGCCTCCCCGCTGCCGTGTGCGTTGTGGGTGCCGGTCCCTCGGTGTCTCGGCCCGCGGGAGGCCGCGGCCGTGGTGGCTGTAAAAAGCGCCGCCGTCGGCCGGTCCCGGCTTTTGGGCTGTGGTGCTGGGCACTTCGCAAATGCTTCCAGGGACATCCTCTACTCTAGTTACAGGGTGATCGGCCCTCGATGTGTTTGTAGCAGCTGTTCTGTGCTGTCCCATTACTTTTTCATAAAGGTTAAAAAAACTTGCCCTCCCGAGCCTCCTATGAGATACAGCTGCCTGTTCATAGGAAGTGGCTGAAGGGGTTGGTTACAGAACAAGACTCTCCATAAGCTCCTGTGGATGTCTGATTTATGTCATTATGTGATTTGAGTGCCCCATAGAAAGAGTTGAAAGTTTTGTAGTTAGAGGCAGCCTGAAGTGAGATTTACCCGAGAACAGGTGTGATGACAGACTGAGGTGACAGGGCAGGTGAGTAGCAGAGCAACTTCCGCTGCTTGTTCCAGTCAGTGCCCACTGTGCTTCAGTCTTGTTTTAGTTAACTCGTGACAGTAACTGTGTTCGTCTGTGTGTGACTGAATGCTTATTTTCCCTCAAGGGTAAGCATAAACTTGTAAAACTAAGGGGTTCGTTGATTTTGGTTTTTTTTTCCTTTCTAGAGAAGCCATTTTGATCGGATTCATCATGGTCTTCAGGGAGTTTCCGCAGTGCCACAAAGGTCCTATGCTGATCAAGGTAATTTCTTGTGAGAAACCTTTTTTGGACAAAAACCCCCCACCAACCCAAACCCTCACAAAAAACAAAACAATACTTCAAGCTCAAAAATCAGTCTTTTGGATGAAATCCATGTCAGCGTGGAGATTTAGATGAAAATTGTGGTTTATTTGCGTAATATGAGTTCAAGCTAAAGTGTAAATTAAAGTTGAGCTTCACCATCACTGTTCTTACGTTAATTAATATTCTAAAAGAGATTGTACATAGTTCCTATCTTATAACCACAAAGTTCATAGCTTCCACTGCTTTATAATCAATAGAGGTTGCACAGATACCTATTGCAGCCATGTTTTCCCCTTTTTAAATTTGTGGCATTCAGTAAGCATTTATGTTTTGTGCTAAACATCAATAGAAGCTATGTTGGAAAAAAAATCTTACAGTAAACTTGGGACATCTTGGGTTAAGTTCTTAAGGGCTTTAGAACAAGAGGGATGGGAAATTCAGTTTCTTGATACCATTTTACATTATTTTCCTTCTGAAATTTAAGACTGGTTATTTTTCTTGTGGAATGAGTACTTTTACACAACCTTTCCCCATGTTCAGAAAGTGACTTTCAGATATGAAGTGTAGCTTCCTTATCTAAATCTATTTCATTAACTTGCATAATTCTCAATATGCAATTATTTTGCTGAAAAAACAGTAACTCAACTGTTCTGTGTTCCAGTTGATGCCGATGTCACAGTTATTGGCTCTGGGCCTGGAGGATATGTTGCTGCTATCAAAGCAGCTCAGCTTGGGTTTAAGGTGAGACCTCACTCAGCAGAATACTCATCCAGGTGAACTTGAAAGGTGTCTGTGTGATATTGTAGTTCTTCTGTCACATCTTGGGCCACCAGATGCTGTTGACGTCTTTTGTTAGTTTTTCCTTACCTTGCTTACCCAGATTATGCAGAATTTGAAATGGAGGTCTGACTGTATTACTCTATAGTCCTGCTAATGACAGAGCTGCTTAGGACAGCTAACTTTTGGTTGGAACTGGTAACTGAGGTGGGCTTATACTCTTGTGAAAGAGAAGGTGGGAAAACAGTGCTAGGAAGGAATTTTTCTCTCAGCAAAGGGAAAAATAAAGAGATAATGACTGACAAAAAGACCACTGGAAAATTATTCTGAAGAACAGACTGAGGGAACTCAGAAGGGGGAAAAGCCATTTTCAACTGATAAGCTTTTTGAATGTGATTAGCGGAATTCTATTGCTGTGTGAGAATTTTAGAGGCAAAAATATGTGTGTAGAAATACTGTAGTATCTTAGTTACTTTTATTTATGTTCATCTCTTGTTCTGCCTGTTGTCTTTGAGTGCCTTTCGGAAGAGGCAGTTTGTGCCTGATCTGTACTAGTGGTGTGTCTTACAATTAAGTATTGTGAGAGTTGTATGTGTGTAATATATTTCAGATGTTTTTAAACTTGCAAAAATACAGAATGTGAGTTCAGGATATTTTTTGCCTTCATTTCTTTATATGAGACCAACTGACACTCTTGGCACTGCATTATTGTTACTGTAATTATCTGGAACTCTGAGAAGGTGGTGCTAGCAGTCTTGAGCATATTTCTGCTGTTTGTTATGTCACAATGTTTCTGAATTGCCTAAAATAGACTTCATGATCGAAATGACTGGTTTGACCACTTGGTAGGAACAAGGACTCCTGGTGATGAGTTCCAGTGGAGCACAGGAATGGGTGCCCACACAGCATGTAGTCTTCATCTTTCAGTACTTTCAGAACTTGGCTGTACAAGGCCCTGAGCCACCCGATATATCATGAAACCACAGAATAGTTTGGGGTTGGAAGGGATGTTAAAGCTGGCCTTGTTCCAACTCCCCTGCCATGGGCAGGGACACCTTCCAATAGACCATGTTACTCAGAGACACATCTAGCCTGGCCTTGAACATTCGGGGGTGGGGCATCCGCAGCTTCTCTGGGCAACCTGTTCCTGTGCCTCACCAGCCTCACAGTAAAGAGTTCCTTCCTAAGAGCTGATCTAAATCTATGCCCTTCAGCTTAAGGCTGTTTCTGTCACTAAATGTCCTTGTAAAACATCCCTCTCCAGCCTTCTTGCAAGCCCCCTTTAGATACTGGAAGGCTGCTGTAAGGTCTCCCCAGAGCCTTCTCAGCCTGTCTTCATAGGAGGGCTGCTCCAGCACTGTGATCAACTTGGTGGCCTTCTCTCTAGACTTGCCCCAGCAGGTCCACACCTGTCTGGTGTTGGGGCCCCAGAGCTGGACACAGTGCTCTAGGTGGAGTCTCATGAGAGCAGAGTAGAGGGGGAGAGTCTCCTCCTCAATGTCTTTGATGTTTGGAGGAGGAGGTTTGACTAGGTGGCCTCCAGAGGAGGTCCCTTTGAACTGAATTTCTGAGTGTTGTGTCTCATTGGTCACTACTCCCACAACTGGGTGTCAGTAACATCTTTTTGGGTATCTCTTAGCCTTCTAATATGTAACTGTACCAAAATATAAATGTTTGAGATTCCATTAAGTTGTACATCTGCCTGTGACCTAGTGCAAAATAATTGAGTTGTCTTTACACATCTTTGTGAATTGTTATTTTGTCACAATAAATACTTTTCCTTCTGGATGGATGCAGTTACTTAGCTAGTAACTTGAGTAAAAAAGGTGCTCCGTGCTGCAGGTTTTAATTAAAATTGTGGCCTTCTGCCATGCGAGTTCATGTTTGATTATTCTAAAGCTATTTTTGTGGCTGGCTATAAAGCAGCTTTTCTTGGAACAGGACTGTCCTTGAGTCCTTCATATCTGTGATTAACAATAGGATACCATACACAAGGGGGTTAACAAGTGCCCTGGATTCTGTTTTTCATCATAGTAAAAAATATTTCTGTTGCACTGTTTCACAGCTAGTTAGAGAGGGGAAAATGCTTGGACGTAGTTATGTATGTCACCATTACCATTGAATGAACATGTAGAATATTTGTGGTGTCCTTGAGGAATGTAAAATGTTTTTGGCAGACTGACAAAAAGATTATATAGTTACACCATCCATGGAAGAGCCTGATTCTGCTCTACTGAAATTACTTAAATTTCAATTTTAGTGCTATTTCTGCGAGCACAAGCATTGAGTCCTTGTATCATCACCACAGCGTCCCATGTTATTCCCATAGTGTTCTCTGGGTTTTGGCTTTCCAAAAGCTTTTCTTGGCCTTGTCAGTGAAGTTTATGTAAAATGGATGAGGCAGACCATCCCTGTTGGGTAAAGGTAGGAGCAGTCTGGTTCTGTTTGATCCATAGTGCAGCTTTTAAAGTTCTTGTGTTGTGTTTCATATGCTTAAAACAAGAGGAAGGGGAGGTAGTGGGTAAACATGTCTCAGAATGTTCCTATGATTTGATTTGGTGAATTTTGCTCTTCAGAATCTTGCCATCATCCCTACCTTAGCACAAAAGCAGCAATTTAAAGAAATTGTGAAAGGCTTTCACCTAGGTAGTTGCCTGTCAGTGGACCGGAACNTTCAGGATATTTTTTGCCTTCATTTCTTTATATGAGACCAACTGACACTCTTGGCACTGCATTATTGTTACTGTAATTATCTGGAACTCTGAGAAGGTGGTGCTAGCAGTCTTGAGCATATTTCTGCTGTTTGTTATGTCACAATGTTTCTGAATTGCCTAAAATAGACTTCATGATCGAAATGACTGGTTTGACCACTTGGTAGGAACAAGGACTCCTGGTGATGAGTTCCAGTGGAGCACAGGAATGGGTGCCCACACAGCATGTAGTCTTCATCTTTCAGTACTTTCAGAACTTGGCTGTACAAGGCCCTGAGCCACCCGATATATCATGAAACCACAGAATAGTTTGGGGTTGGAAGGGATGTTAAAGCTGGCCTTGTTCCAACTCCCCTGCCATGGGCAGGGACACCTTCCAATAGACCATGTTACTCAGAGACACATCTAGCCTGGCCTTGAACATTCGGGGGTGGGGCATCCGCAGCTTCTCTGGGCAACCTATTCCTGTGCCTCACCAGCCTCACAGTAAAGAGTTCCTTCCTAAGAGCTGATCTAAATCTATGCCCTTCAGCTTAAGGCTGTTTCTGTCACTAAATGTCCTTGTAAAACATCCCTCTCCAGCCTTCTTGCAAGCCCCCTTTAGATACTGGAAGGCTGCTGTAAGGTCTCCCCAGAGCCTTCTCAGCCTGTCTTCATAGGAGGGCTGCTCCAGCACTGTGATCAACTTGGTGGCCTTCTCTCTAGACTTGCCCCAGCAGGTCCACACCTGTCTGGTGTTGGGGCCCCAGAGCTGGACACAGTGCTCTAGGTGGAGTCTCATGAGAGCAGAGTAGAGGGGGAGAGTCTCCTCCTCAATGTCTTTGATGTTTGGAGGAGGAGGTTTGACTAGGTGGCCTCCAGAGGAGGTCCCTTTGAACTGAATTTCTGAGTGTTGTGTCTCATTGGTCACTACTCCCACAACTGGGTGTCAGTAACATCTTTTTGGGTATCTCTTAGCCTTCTAATATGTAACTGTACCAAAATATAAATGTTTGAGATTCCATTAAGTTGTACATCTGCCTGTGACCTAGTGCAAAATAATTGAGTTGTCTTTACACATCTTTGTGAATTGTTATTTTGTCACAATAAATACTTTTCCTTCTGGATGGATGCAGTTACTTAGCTAGTAACTTGAGTAAAAAAGGTGCTCCGTGCTGCAGGTTTTAATTAAAATTGTGGCCTTCTGCCATGCGAGTTCATGTTTGATTATTCTAAAGCTATTTTTGTGGCTGGCTATAAAGCAGCTTTTCTTGGAACAGGACTGTCCTTGAGTCCTTCATATCTGTGATTAACAATAGGATACCATACACAAGGGGGTTAACAAGTGCCCTGGATTCTGTTTTTCATCATAGTAAAAAATATTTCTGTTGCACTGTTTCACAGCTAGTTAGAGAGGGGAAAATGCTTGGACGTAGTTATGTATGTCACCATTACCATTGAATGAACATGTAGAATATTTGTGGTGTCCTTGAGGAATGTAAAATGTTTTTGGCAGACTGACAAAAAGATTATATAGTTACACCATCCATGGAAGAGCCTGATTCTGCTCTACTGAAATTACTTAAATTTCAATTTTAGTGCTATTTCTGCGAGCACAAGCATTGAGTCCTTGTATCATCACCACAGCGTCCCATGTTATTCCCATAGTGTTCTCTGGGTTTTGGCTTTCCAAAAGCTTTTCTTGGCCTTGTCAGTGAAGTTTATGTAAAATGGATGAGGCAGACCATCCCTGTTGGGTAAAGGTAGGAGCAGTCTGGTTCTGTTTGATCCATAGTGCAGCTTTTAAAGTTCTTGTGTTGTGTTTCATATGCTTAAAACAA
>WAAG01025495.1:1607-13554 GCA_013390105.1 Tichodroma muraria
TCAGATTGTTTTCTGAAAAAAATCTCCACATTTGAAAAAGACAGTTTCAGTTTTGCAGCAAAAAGCAATAAAGATTCTTTACTTTCTGTGTGAACATCACTCAAAGCTTGTTCACAATCACATAATTGGGTAGTTCCCATGAAATTGTGCTGATCCTTTTTTGCATTACCAAGGGACCATCAGCCCTTAAGATTTATTTAGCTTCATTTTGAAATTTATGCGTTTGCTCTTAAATCAATTAGTTGGATTACTTTGGATTACTTCAAGATTTCCTAATTAGAGAAAAGACCTTGGAATCATTTCTTTTTAAGCTGGTTTCATAGATATTGCTTGAATATCTTTTAAAAGAAACTTTTAGACTAAAAATAAATAAATAAATAAAATTGGGATAATAGGACCTCTGAAAGTGTTTATTCAAAGAAATAATTTAACTCCTGAATGAATTCAGGACACTGACAATGAGAATATCATGAAATACAGTGACGAGCACTGCTGCTAATTGTTTACTTATCAAGTATCACAATGAAAAAGGACTGCTTCAGAAAAGAACTGAACCACTGTCCATGGAACAGGAGAAAAGAAAAAACTACAATACACAAAACTGAAAGGGGAATTTCTTAATATTGGCTTACCAAAATCTCAGAAATGTGAGGAAAAAATATCTCGAGAAATCTAATATCTTTACAGCATAATGTAATTTGATTTCCCTGCAAATTTCCTTCACAGTTTTTTTTTTCCCAGATGGGTTGGAACACTGTTCTGCTCTGTTGACTCAAATGTCATTTTCATTTGGCCTTCTTTAGGCCATGTAGTAATTATACAGAAATTTTTAGGAATGTTGGCATATTACAGTTGTATTCAAAATGTGTAATTGAAACACTTAATAAGATCATAATTTTTTTACACTAATAACAACATGTATCAACTACTAGAAAAATCTGTAATTTTTTACATATTTATTATGTGCTGTGTTGCATAAAAAGAAAATATTTGAATTTATTGAAATAAATATTTTAAGACTGTTTCTCTTTCAAAGTATTATTGAAAATGTCATCTTACCAAAATATGGGTTTTATCAATCTTTTTCTGGTAAAAAAATAATATTTTACCATTTTAAATCCTCTCATGAGTTGTTTTTCTGGATGGTCTTCATGTGTTTCAATATATCATAAGGCCTAATTTGCAGATGCTACAGCCTGCTAAAATGAATGCTTTCTGTCTCAGCAAAGCAGTAAAAAAGGTACTGAAGAACAACGGGAACTCTACCATGACAAAATGTTCAAGCCAGAAAGGTACAGACTGGACATGATCTTTTACAAGAGAGGCTTGACTACATCTCTATCTGGGGGACACCTAAGCCATGCATCATCAATTTCTATTAAGTTATTAAATCTAGAGTCAATTGATCTCAGACATTTTCAGAAAGTAGCTACTTTCAGAATTATTCATTGACAGTCGTTTAATTAGTGGTATGTTTAGCTTCTAGGATTGTCTGAGTTCAGAGCAGTATTGTGCGTTTCATCTGTAAACTTCACTGTCAGTACAGAATAAAATACGAGAGTCAAGACTTTTTTTTTTTTCCTGACAGTGACAATAATATAATCTTTCAACTTACAGAGAAAGCATTTGTACACATTTACCTTTAGTCAAAGTAATTACAGTGTTTATTAAAACATTAGAAACATTGCAGCTATTTCACTATATTAAATAAACTTACATCTTTTGTGTTGTTTGTGCTTCCGGTAAGGACGTGGTGTCCATGGCTAGGATTAGGCCAGAAAGAAACAGAAAAGTCTTTGGACAGCAGATGTAATTTAGACTCTGCATTTTCAAGCTTTGAAAAGACAACATTATGAATGTTATAGGTGTACCTTAAAAATGACAAACTGCAGAAAAAGACATAGCACTAATTCTACTGATACAATCTTCCAGCAACACATTTTTCATATTCATCTGTAAATATGTGTAGAAATTTTGAGTAGGATAATAAGAAGTATAATAAAACCTTAAAAACACCTCCCCAACTCCTCCCTTCTTTCCAGCCCTACTTCCTACCCCAGCAGTGCAGGGAGACAGGGAATAGGGGTTATGGTCAGTTCATCACAGGTTGTTTCCCCCACTGTTTCGGGAGAGGAGTCATTCCCCTGCTCTTCCACAGGGTCCTCCATGGGCAACAGCTCTCCATGAACTTCTTCTGCATGAGCCCCTCCCATAGGCAACAGTCCCCCACAAAATGCTGAAGTGTTGGTCTCTCTTCCATGGGGTGCAGTCCTTCAAGGACAGGCTGTTACAGTGGATGTCCCTCTCTCCATGGGCTTTGCATAGGGTCACAGCCTCATCTCAGGATCCAGCATGGATGTCTTCTATGGGCTGTAGGTAGATTTCTGCATTCCCATTGATCTCCAAGGGCTGCAGGGGTACAGCTGCTTCACCGATGTCTGCACCATGGGCTTGAGTGGAATCCCAGCTCAGGTGCCTGGAGAACCTCCTCCCCCTTCTTCTCCACTGACCTTGGGGTCTGCAGGGCTGTTCCTCTCACCCCGCTCTTCTCTGGCCTCAATTACAACTCCACAAAAACTTTGTTATTTCTTTCTTAAATCTGTTGCCACCATTTCTAACTGGCCCTCCCTTGATCAGTGGCACATCCATCTTTGGTCCTGCCACAGACTGGCTCTTTCAGACAAGGGGGAATCTTCTGGCAGCTTCTCACAGAAACCACCCCTGTGACCCCCACTACCAAAACCCAGGCCACGCAAACCCAGTACACAGTCCAAACTTAATTTAACCTTGGATGAAACAACATTTTTAGCTCTAAAATATTTTTCATAATCAATATTTTTCATGGGAAATATGTCATCTATTAATAGAATGTGAAATGCAGCAATGTTTATAAAATCCATGCAAAGTCTAAATAATGCATTTACCATGTAAACAAAAAGCTGACAAAAGAAGGGAAGACAATACATGTGTGACAAAAATGTTCAGCTCCAACAATCAGTGTGATTCTTTCAACTTCATTAGGTTTTTGGGTTTCGTTCTATGCTTAATACCCAAATACCCAAATAAGTGCAAATTGTTTCTGATAAATAAGGGAAAACTTCAAAATAATTTAAAATATATTATTTCCTTATGTCTTTTGAAAGGAAGGAAGGATGAAAGAAAGGACATACAGAAGAATATTTTTTTCCTTTTAGAGAAACTTGTAATATGGTGAAACACTTGAATTTTGAGGGAAGAGAAAACTGCTGGGATAAAGAAAAAAGTCCTGCACTGTGTGAACTGTAGAAAATTATTATGTGTATTCAGTGTCTGTCATTAACAGTGCAGCTCTAGACACAGACAAATCTCTTGGCTAGATTTTTAACCTAATAAATTCTGCTGTGCTAAGAAAGATTCAGAAAATAACGCACATTTGACCCATACTGAATATTCTTGGTTTTTATTAGCTAAACAAAACTAAGGCCCTCAAGGTTTACTTTGCAGCTGTAGGTACCTGTATTTGTATTCACAGACTCATTAGAGTCAAGGCATAATTTAGCTTCAGAAAAGCTGGTGCAATGGGTGATGTTACACCTTAAATTGTTACGACTGCAGTCTAATATAAACTCACGGAAAACAACAGGGATTATATCTTTCATTCTCTAATCAAAGACATTTGACACATCTGGTCCTTATTATTATATCAGCAAATATAATTATATTTTCTTGGAGTTAAGTGAAAAACTGTACCAGAATTACAATGCTACAGTAATAAAAATGTACTTTTATATTTTCTTAAGGGAAGTCAACTTGCACAGGTTAAGAATAGAAGTAAATTACCAATTGATATTTTGAGTTGTTTTTACAAAAAAAAGACTAATCCTGTAAAATCATCTGCTGGGAACCACATAATACAGTGGCAGTACTTACAGCATTTTTTCTGAAATGAAAGATTTTACACTTTTGAGAAATATTTCCTTAATTCTCTCAACTTGCCAAGACTCAAAGGTGGACAGAATGCGTAATAAAAAATGAAAATTAGGTCTATGAAACAATTGCAATCACAAAAACTATAAAACACTGAGAATTGCTGGTTTTGTACAAATAGCTCCATTCTTATCACCTCCATTTCATGAACATTTATTTATTCTGTGAGGATTTCTCTGCAGGGAATGCTAAGAGATGACAAATTGGCCAAGACCAGAATAATTGTAAGAATGCAATGACGAATGTGATATATATGGGAATTGTTTAAAAAATTCCCATAATTTTTCAGTAAAATAAAGAACTTGTCAAGTTATGTCCACTTTGGGGAAAAAAAAAAAAATCTCTGGTTTCCCTCATAACCCTTCCAAAGATGTCAGTTCACCCTCCTGTCATGGCTAAGGATAAATTCTGGGCAGCTGTTAAAAGGCTCTACTGTTTGAGGACAAAGCCCAGTCTAAATAATGTGCTACCATGTATCAGCTGCGGAAAATTTTTGATGTGACAATATAATTTTAAAGGGTAAGATTATTCAGACCTTCTGTTTGTGCCCACATTCTTGGCTCTAAAGGGTGAGTGCAGAGCTATAAATAAAAGTCATCTGTCTAAAAAGTACATTAATGAAGTTTAATAAAAACGTATCTAGAAAGTTATCAAGGAAGCATTCTGAAGAGTCTGTGGAAATTATGTACTTAATTAGATTAACTTGAACAGTTTAAAAGTATTGTCAAATGTTCAGGCTAGACAGTAACTCAGGGTACTGAAAGGTGGGAGAGACAGCATCAAACAACTGCAGCATGGCTTAAGTGCAAGCAGGAGGTTTAGATCTACTAACAAGATTGGACCACCAGGCTGGTTTGCTATTCATTTCGATCCCAATCCAGTGAGAAGGCACACGTGGTGTACTGAAGGGACCTCCTCATTTTTCAAGAGAGATTCTTTCCACATCAGCAGTTCACTGAATTCCAAGAATACATTGTAGGGCAGGACTAATGTGTTTGCATTTCAGCCCAGGTAGAACTGGTAAATCTAACTTTGCCAGATTTTGGGAGAGTTTGATGTTCTCAAGAGGGAACCAATAGTGACTCTGATAGAGAAGTATGTCATTATAGTTCAAAAAGCAATCTGATTGGTATAAAGTTTACTTTGACTTTGAAATGGCAACAAAGGAACAGGGAAACTAACTTTTTCTGTAGGAAATGAAGCTCATACTTATCAAGAGTTGATCACTCCATTATGGGAAAGGGAAATTTTTTACTCAAGGAAATAAAAATTTTTAGTTTTGATAACCATTTCATTTTTCTAAATGGAGAGCACTAGACCATGTACCTTGACCTACTCTGTCCATTTTGTGAAGTAAATGCATCTTTATTGGGTGTAATTATGCAAATGTATGAAAGAATAGAAACAGAAGAAAATATCTTTAACTTTACAAGCATGAGAGATCACAATTTGGACATTCAAGATAAGGGTTTATGAAGCTTAAAAAGCTAAGTGAGTAAGGAAATAATGTGGCACGGCTATATGAGCACCTCAAATAGCTTGCAGGAAATGTCCTTAATTTCCAGTGCTGAAGACAGTTATAACCCAAATATTCTGGTGTCCTTTCACTTTGTTGTAGAAGAATTTTGATGGGATTTTTGGACCTAGACTTTAAATGTATAGTGATTTTATGGCAACAGGGTTTATTTTTCATGATGTAGTAATAGTAGACCTGTTTGAGCTGTCCAAAGTACTTCTCGATAGTTCTGTTTACTTCACTCTATGAAGATCATGAAATCGTAGAACCATAGAATGGTTTGGGTTGGAAGGGACCTTAGAGACTACCTAATTCCTACCCCCCAGAATGGGCCAGGACACCTTTTCATTAGACCAGGTTTCTTGAAGTCCCATCCAATTTGGCCTTGAACACTACCAGGGATAGGACATTCACAGTTTCTCTGGGCAACATATTTTAGTACCCAACCACCCTCACAATAAAGCATTAATTTCTGATATATAATCTAAGCCTACCCATGTTCATTTAAAAACAATTCCCCCTTGTTCTGTCCCTACATGCCCTTGTAACACATCCTTCTCCTGCTCTCTTGTAGGCCCCTCTTCAGATACTGGAAGGCTCCTACAATGTCTCCCTCGAGCCTTCTCTTCTCCAAGCTGAAAAACCCCAAATTCTCTCAGCCTGCTTTCATAGGAGAGGTGCTCCAGCCCTCTCTGATCATCGACATGGTCCCTATGTATGTATGTGTGTGTGTATGGATACCGAAATATATGCCCAAATAAAAACTCTTATAGTTATTTACTGGAACAGACATGTCATATAAACTTGGAAAGTGTGTTCGTATTATGACAAAGGAAAAAGCTTCAAAGTTGATTGATGCTTAAGATAAAGACAAAATAGCAGAACATACTGTGAGTAGGCACAATGTATCCTTTCACATATGTTTAGGTAAATAGTAAACAGCAGAACAGCTTGCAATAACTAAAAAAACCTGAGTACTTCAGTGTTTAATCTTCCTTCACATGTAGCCTTTTACTGTGGTCTGTGCATGCTGTGTGGTAACTGTAACCTCCAGTAATATATTTTTCAACCTATGCCACATGAACGTTCCAATACTGAATTCCTCACAGAGTCCCTTCACTGTTCCTGAATTCTGACTTCATTGTGAGCCATAAAATGTATATGATGCTTCTTCAGAGATGCCAGTCATGCAGCCATGGGACTTCTTTCAGTAAAAGCAACTTTTTCATCCCTCCACAAAATGTAGTTTCTTTATCTTCTAAATGTGTTGTCTAAATGTCTGAAAGTGTCCATCAACTAAGAAACCCAAAGGAATACATTCTCTTTTTCACAGACTTTCCAGCCAATAGGAAAGTATGCAGTGTGTATTTTCTGACCATCACAGATTCTAGAAGATCACCAATAATCATGCCAATAAGGATTTCCCTGTATGTTAGACAGCATTAATAATGTGATTTCAGGACATCATCTAGTGCCTTCTCTGACATTCTTTTGCTTTCCCTATCAGAACCTCAAATGATCAGAACATCAAGAGTAAACTCTGCTTACTGGAACTGAGGTTATGTTGCTATGCATAATCAATCTCCACGCATCTCGGGGCATGTGTCACTATCTCAGTATGAGAACCATGTGTATCTCACCCTGCCCATGTACCTCAGTGCATATACCTCTCTTTGTCCTCCTGAAGGCATTATCTACTTAGAAAAAAGTATTGGGAAAGTTTATACTAGGGATCAAAAAATCAGTAAGAGACAACCCTTAATTCTGTTGGTATATTTTCTCTTGCATAACCATAGTTGTTATTTATTCACTAATTAGAGACCATATTCAGTTGCTAAAGAATTCTAGAGGACTACAATACTGCTGATGATGGAATTTGCTGATGCCTTGATCCTGATGTCGATATTTAGTCAATGAAGTCTTATAAGCCTTTCATGCACCAAATGCTGTTCATGCTCTTCAGGTTTCTTATGACATCTTACCATTTCACTGATTTACAGAAAATCATTTTGTCAAGCCGTCCACCTGAATGCAGTTAACATCCAATATATCTTGAGTTTTCTGGGTGAGAATGCATCCTTCCACACCCTTGTTTTTTGGAGAACTATATCATGTATCATCATGTAAATTGCTTATTTGGACTAAAAATATGATATAAAATTATATTTCATACTGGTTATCAGAAAGAAATACTGACATGTAAACATTTTTTCTGCTTTGCATCATGCCATGAAAGATAAAAGGATGATGTCCTTTTTCCCCTTTCTTTACATCTCCCATTTCAACATCAAAACACTAGTCCAAAGGAGCAGGAATAGGAAAAAGTATAGAAAAGCTTTTAGTTCTTGACACCTTAAAGTGAGAGGATTAAGTGAGTTTTCCCTTGCCACCTCATTATCATCACAAACTCTTTTAGACTCTGTCAGCTGCTTATGATGTGCATAGGTTGTCTTACGCTGGAGCCAGTCCTTATCTTCTAACGTAGCATTAGTTTTAATTTTATCAGATGTTTGGGATTTCAGATCTCTCTTTGATCTCTAAAACAACCTTTTTTTGAAGAGGTGATAAAACTAATGAATTGCAAATCACTTTTCATAGTTCTGAGATTTTAGTACAGGTATTAGGAAGGATAACACAATACTCTGCAGGAAGTTGAAGCTTTTTGAAAACCACTGTGAAGCTTCTTATTAAGAATAATGTTCTGAGAGAAGACCTAATTGTCTGGGAAACTAGTGTTTACATTCAGATGCACTTGAAATGTTATGAAAAGATTTATTTCTAACATTGCAATGTTTCTTTACAATATTTCTGTACACTGAATGTGTATTTATAGGCCCTAAGGACACTGTAGGACCTACTATCCTTGTCTCTTAGGGCTCCCTAATCCTGCCCACAGCCCAGGATCCCATTTTACCCCTCTCAGGACATAAGCTCTTGCCTCAGTGACACCACAGCAAAGCCAGTTTCCAGCTCCCCACAGCTCTGACCTTCCTGGCCAAGGGCCCCACTGACAGGACTGCTTGTGTGCCCCCATCCCTGCCCACCCTGACTTGTTCCCTTCCCAGTTACAAGCTCAGTGCCTGGGGCTGGGGCTGCTGCAGTGCCTCCTTAATGCCCTGCTCCTGTCTAGGCTGGCACGTTAGTATCTGGCCCTTGTGGCACCGCGACATATATTTTCATTGGCTTTAAAATTTTTCACTCAGTCCACTTTTTAGATGAACAGCTGAAAAGATTTTAAGAGAAGAATGAAAAAAACAGAACTAACATATTCAAGAGGAGAGAAGAAAACATTTTTAATTCTTCCATTGTTACAAGACCTACAAAAAACATCTTGGAAATATGAATATTAAAAGCTGAGTTTTCAGATGGAAGGGGATATTGTGCAGTGCAGATGGAGATCTTTGCAGAGATCTTCTGTAAGGGAATGAGCTGTTCTGTCATACAGCACATTTTTTACACATGTTAACACAATACTGATTCACTATATACTGTCTCCTCAGACTGTTCTCTGAATTAACTCTTTTTTACAGTGCTTCTCCAGTTCACTTATGCTTTTTCCTCAGTTATTTGAACATACTTTGTAAAGCTCAGACTGATCATATTATTATTTGTCTTAACAAAGCTTAAGGCAGTCCCAGAGTATTAATTTTTATTTGGTGACATGGTAATGCTTTCATGTCTTCATTATTATCTTTAAATAAAATCTCAATATTCCAAGTACAACACAAAACAATACCATGACAAATTTGACTTTTCCTTGTTATGGTGTTCAAGATTGCAACTTGATTTTTTGTATTCAGAAGCTCACACCAGATTTTATATTAACCCAAAGATTCAGTCTCCTGTATTTCTGTTTCCAGTGTTATGTTCTAGATCAGTCTAAGCAATGTTAACATTAACCTTTATAAAGCAATTTATATTTTGTTGTGACTTTTGGCTTTCAGTTTTCATTTTTTTTCTCAAAATGGGAAGCAGGTCTTGAGTACATAACATTGTCATTAAATCCATAGGAAAAAAGGATAAAATATTTTAGAGCTCATTAAAAGCAATAGAGACATAACTATAACTTTTTTTTTTTTTTTTTGAGTTCCATGACTGTCATCATTCTTTCCTGTCCCCTTAAATGCATTTAGACTCCCAGCCACAGGTCCCCAAATAGCATTTCATTCCTGCAGATCAAACATTGTGGTGTTCAGACTAAACTCAAAAAAGGTGTACATCTGATTAAGGTGAGACAAATCTGACTGTCAGACCCAGTCTCTTAATCTCCCTGCTATCTTGTGTGTCCCTTAGGCATCAACCCTCAGGCAGGGTTCAAAGGGGGCCTGTGCTGAAATTTTTTCCACCAACCTGTCTGCTATAAATTAATTTGCTTCTTCTAAGGACTCCACATCTCTCAGCAGCAGCAGGCATTGGAAAAAAGTGGGAAATGGAAAGAGGAGGCTTCATGAGCAGATTGTTCAACACCATCATCACAATGAGGGCTTTACAAATGCACTCAGCATTTCAGTGGTGCTACAGAGAGCCAGAGAACAGAGCAATGTCTACAAATATCTGATGAACTCATATGAGGTTGCCCATGACAGAAGGTCATGCTGTTCCTCAGCAATCCTATAGCCACTGAGATTTTGACTTTGCCCAATTCAGAGGTGCAAAAAATAACTCTTCAAGCACTCTGATTTGACTTACAAGATCAAAATCAAAAGAGATAGACAGCTCCACAGCTGGCACAAGTCCAGAAAGACAGGAAAAATATCTCATAGGGAAGCAATGGCCCCTCAGAGAAGACTGTCTCCTCTACATTGCTAATGGCAAGTCCTGTCCAGCATATTTCCCCTCCTGTCATCATATTTCCCCTCACTACAGAGATGTCATGGCCACAGTAGTGAACAGCATCTATTTAACTTTCTGTTTCCTCCATTGTGTGCTGTGTCTTAAAGAAAAACAGGTCAAGTGCACTGCTGTAAACAGAGAAAGATATTGCTTCTCCCATAGAAACTGAGCATTCAAAGGGAGAAGAACATTCCAGGGATGATCTTGAGGACATACATTCCTTTTATCATGGGACCAGAGGGATTTTGTGGGTTTGTCAGAAAGCCATTAAGTATACTGAAATTGCTCCTGGAAGCAAAAGCATGCCTTCACTGACACAGTGAATTGATTATATAATATTCTTATATCTATTCCTTGTGACATTTTTAATTTCCCTTTTAAAAAAGTTAAATATTCTATTTATATTTCAATCAGTCTGGTCTTTTTTAAGTTTAAAGGCCTCTTACTTTTTTGGAGTGTTTCTTGCATTAAAAGTACTAGAAACATCTCTTCAGTGTTTTACTGACTTAAAATGCTGTCCAAGTTATCAAAGCAAAAAAGGAGCTGTAACCTCAGTGTAAGACTACTGCGAATGAACCCAGTTGATTTTTTGCTGTTTCCTTTGAAATGGTGCTGTTCTACTAGATCAGAACCATAATTCTTGACACATCCTTCTCAGAGATTTTTGCAGGGCACAAACAAGCTTAAAAAAATTCAATTTTGCACCTTTTCTTCTTCCTGCTGTTTTTATTATTGCAATAAGTCCCTTTTTTCCTTCTAATATTGCCCAGCAGTCTTCTGTTTCAAAAGTCTCTGCATAGGCCACCTCTTCATTTGGTATATGAGCAGCTACTCAACATCTCTATCTCTGGTGATCCTAGTGGGTGAGTGAACTGATTTTTCTTACATGTCTGCATCTTATAATTTTAAGAAAGGATTGTTGGAAGTTAGTCACCCTTATCGACCATCCATGTCTCACTGGGACAGTTCCAGTCCCAGAGAGACTCTTCACTTTCACTAATGTCTGCTACTTCCTTCTAGACCTTTGAGAGTAGTGGATTTTAAGAGAGGTATATATTTTGGGGACTGCAAAAGTATAACCGGCTTTCCAGAAAATATCCCAGAGGGTTCCTGGACTGCAGAGTTCTTCTACTGACCTATGAGATTTACAGAGACCTGTTGTCTTAGAGAAGTCTAACTGAAGGGCTCATTTTCAAGTGTTTGGAAGGACTTATGAGAAATGAGGAATGAAAATGAAAGGAAATTATTGCAGTGTTTTGTGAAGAGAAAAGAGGAAATGATTTAGAGTTAATGTCTGGGAATGCAGAGGATGCACACAGTAGAGTGTGTATATGGAGAAGGACAGGTGGGGCAGATCGCTGCATCCAGGCAACTTTCAACAGCAGTTGCAAGAGCAGACGCGTTAGCTGTTGGATTTTTTAGGCTGAGGTACGAGCTGAGGCTGAGCTGGTGCATGTTTGGTACGTGACTTTGGTGCCTGGAACAGGCCCTGGAAAATTGTTCAGGGTACTGGCGGATCCTACATTAGTGTCACAGATAGCCATCAAATTAATGGGATAGACCTTCTGTCACCTGACAATGTACAGTCCCATTAGCTACCCACAGCCTTCTAGAAATTATCTCTTTTCAGAT